>JARBJD010000408.1:0-57474 GCA_033064195.1 Blattamonas nauphoetae
CTCGTCACAATGTGAGGAACAAACATCGTCTGATGAGAATGAGCCAGCAGTCACATCCAAGAAGTCGTCTGACAAGAAGAAGGCAGCATCTGCTCAGAAGCTGTCATCTCGGAGCGCACAACAGCCATCGTCATCTCGGAAGTCGTCGAAACCAAAGAAGAAGCCATCACCCACACCCAAGAGGTCGTCATCGTCTCAGAAGCCGCCAGCCGACCCACGGACGTCTGGACTTTACACTGAATACGGTTCATTGAACATCAAAACGGAATTCATCCGTGAAGTGAGACGAGAGACCTTGAATCACAGAACGTTAGGGTTCACATACGCAGTGGTCACGATGGAGCTTCGAAACATCGACGCAGAGCTGGCAGGTTTCCTCACTCGTTGGGTTGTGATCAGTGGATGTCAGACGGCACTCGAGGCGGGACAAGACGCTGTCCTGCGTTGTCTGATCAGAGCCAAAAAGTAGAACGAGGCAATGTCTGAAAAAACTCTTCACAGCTTTGACAAATATCTTAATTGGAACCTTAATCATGGTTTTCCCCAAGTTGCTTATATATTTATTTTGCGAAATCTCTTCCCGGGAATTCTACTCGAGAAAAGTGTGGTCCTTCGAGAGGAATTGTGAGGAGGATCGATATCGCTGTTGAAATCCCTCGAGGCTCATTTCTACAGGTTGCGGTTCTTTAGCAATGGTAAATCTGTTTTGCGAACTATTGGTAGGTTTGAACAGATTACTGCATTCTATTTCTCAGTGAAGGTGTTACCAATAAAAGAAGAATGGGTTGTGAAAGAAAGTGGAAAAGAGATTACATGGACAATAAGTCGGAGTCCATGCAAAAAACGAATGGTCAACAAATAAAAGTTAACAAAACCAGAATCGAAATGAGGAGGAGAGAATGAAGGAGATAGAAATTAGCCATGAATGTTGTGAGCCTCATAGCGATGTGTTTTTCGTTGAAAATTCGCTGGCGATGTGGAGTATGGTGGAACATTGGGTGGTGTCGTCCATTGGACGTTGGGGTAAGCATACATTCCTTGTTGAGGCAGTGTTGGGATGAAAGGTGGAGGTGTGATGTAGGATGGAGGTATGCTGGAAAATAGAGGGAGGTACATGCTTGACTGTGCCTGTTGGTGATTGTTTAGCGTGCATACAACGGGTGCATGGACACGGGGAGGGAGATGTGGAATTGGAAGATCATCTGCAATCTCATTCTTGCGGGAGGTATCATCTGATGACAAATCATTGTGATTTGAAGATTGATGATCCGAGGCGTTGTCTGAAGATTCATTGGGGGAATTTGATGACGTCGGAGAATTATTTGGTTCCGGTGAGGAATTGACTTCGGAAGTCTTCGAAATATCCATTAGTTGCTTAGTGTGTGTATATGTGGGATTTTTTTGTTCTTCTTCAGTTTTTTCATGTGCTTGGTTTCTTTCCTGTCGGAAGAGACGCATGTTTATGAAAATGATGATACCATTAGATATACAAGAAGATATGCGATTGGAATGAGGAAAGGGGTAGGGCATTCAGGTCTCAAGCAATCGGGCAACGATAAGATGCAGTTCATCAAGTATTTCGATTTTGAGTTGATCGGCCCAGCTTCAGAAATAGAACAAGGCGAATTGGAGAACAAAAAGTCTGAGGGAGAGAACTCTCTCATGCACTTGACAGTACATTCCGAAGATGTTGGATATTGACATTTGAGGAAAAAATAGCTCCAAAAAACAAACCTCCGAAGAGAATCAAGAAGAATAAAGAGGGGAACATCCAGTTTAAAAAAAGAGATGACTCACTCATCACGCCAAGAATCATCGAATTCTCTCAGCTCCCACGTATCGCTGTCATAATACGAGCCATATTTCGAATACGAAACCGAAGTCGAACTGTCATCATCGTCAAAATCCCCATTTTTCAGACTCTGGATCACCATTCTCGTTATTGTCTCGTCTTGCTCATTCTTCAATCTTTCCGCAAACAAATATTCTTCATATTGCTGTGTTGGATCGACTTTTCTCTTCTTAGCTGCTTTGTTCTTGAGATATTCTTCCAGGGTAAGCCAAGGGAGAATTTCAACAGCGTTCACGATTCCACCAACAGTCTCCTCCCTGCATTTTTCTTCAAACTCACTCGACACGGCAGAGAGCATCTCCATCGATTCAGAATCGACGAATTCTTTGCGTGACAACATGTTTTTTCTGATTTTTGGAAGATCGAACAATCCATCCACTTCGAAGTCGTCTTCAATGAACATGTCGGGATCGAGTGGTAACTTGTCGTCACTGTCGTCATTGCTATCGCCATTGCTGTCATTGCTGTCGTCGTCGCTGTCGTCGTCGCTGTCGTCGTCGCTGTCGTCGTCGCGAGGTGGACGCTTTTTGAAGCGAATGCAAAGGGTGGCGATGAGAGGGATGGAAATACAGATGATGATTACCAACACGATTGCTGCCAGTGCTGCCACTGCTGTTCTGCGGATGAAAGTTGGGATGAAAAATGGGGCTTCACGAATGTGTTTCCATTGCGAGACGAATTTGGTTGAGGAATCGAAGCTGATCTGGACTTGCGCAAACCAATTGTCCAAATAGCGGGTTCGGAGGGACCGTGGGAGTTCGCATTCGACATGTGAAGTGTTGTGGAACGTCAGGGAATCCCCAGAAAGGACAGATCGTTTTGGATGGAGGATTTTGTTGACAAGCGACACACCATCAAGTTCGTTCACAGCTTGAAACACAACTTCGATCGAAGTCGGAAAGAAATACCTCCCCAACAGTGATAAACTCGTATTAACAAGCGAAAAATTGAGGATTTGTGGCTGAACGAACAACATGTCTTCAGTGTTGGGAGTTTCGATTGTGATATTGTTGAAAACATTGCATTCGTCTCGTCGATATATCCACATGGGGCGTGTGATGGGCTTGTTATTCGCTAAGTCGAGATAAACATTCGATTTCCCGCTGCAGATCGTGTTTGTGTAGATGAGTGGATCGGATTGAAAGCCAAAGCCGTTCCACTCGACTCTTGAGTTGCTGATGTGAACGATGGAATTGTGGATGGAGAGAGGCACTTGGAATACATTGTCGAACGAGCTCAGACTGATATTGAGTTCAGAGTTCTCGATTCGAAACAGGGCAGGTGTCTCCCACGGCATAACCACGTTCTGCAGATGGAATGTCTTCGACGACACAAAATTGCTAAATTCGGATCGATCCATCACACTTTTTGTGTCGACAAACCGAAAAAGTGGGAGATCAGGCTGATTAAACGTCAGATCAGCGAGAAAAAGAAGTTTCAAAACGACATTCGGCTTCAGTCCATTCGAAGAATCAATCAAAGTGTTGGATACAACTCGATTCTCAACTGTAATGTGTGAAAGAGAGAGGTTTCCAGTCAGAGTAAACAAGAACAACGTATCGGCGCCAGAATAAGAACCATCGGTGGAGAAATTTGACAGCTGAACAGTCGCTGCTTCGACTGACGCAATTCGGAAGTTGTTGTGGGGGGCTCCGAGGAACGTCACGTTGTCCAGAATGAAAGGTCCGAAGACGACGGAGAAAATGAAGTCAGTTTCAGCGAGAGAGGCGTTCAGAGACAAGTCAAGAACAGTCAATTGATGGGGGATGGAGAAGAAAGATGCTGTGTTCATTTTTGATCGTCCAATGAGATCCAAACAACCTTCTGGTTTTCCTCGAAGCTGAACAGAGCTGGCGAGTGTGCGTGAACCAGCTGTGACGTGTCCATCAACAAACACATTTGTGACCTCCCCAATTCTGTGAACATCCCACGCCTCGTCCAACGAACGACACGGTCTGTCCGGATGCCCACAAACAGGACCGTCGATTCCGATTGGGTTTGTGAAGATGTCTTTAGAGCGATATAACACCGACTGAAAGAGTGTGTCCAAATTGTCAGGGTTTGTGGAATGAACCATGAACTGTGATGGCTCTTTCGTGTACCAGACAGGCACTCTGGAATTAATATGCGCACCAGACATTTGTGGGATTGTGAGCAGGAAGATGAGTGGGGCAGCGTTGGAGTGTGTGCTGAGTGAGGATGAAGGTGTGGAGGAATGAGTGGAAATTGCGTCGATGTCGGGAGAGGAAAACGATCCATCAGGAACGTAATGAAGCTCTCCGAGAGAGAGTGAAGTGCGTGGGTAGTGATAAATGATCGTGATTGAGAAAAGCGGAGCCACAGTCTGGCCAGCGAGGGCGGGAGACGGATGTGTGTTCACAAATGAGACATTCTGGAAGGTTGCTTCGCAAGGATAGGTTGAATTCATATCAATCAAACTGATTCCAGGGCCGTAGAGTTTGATAGTATGGAAGAGAACGTTGCGAAACTCGAAGCCAAGTCCAAAAGACGTGTAGAAAAATGGTTGTAACGAGGAAATGTTCCGAAATTCGGCGTCTGTGAAATACGCACGAGTGCCGATGATAGCGTGGACAAAGCCATTATCATATGAATGCGAAACCAGTGTTGAGTTCGTAATTCTGATGGTTTGGGGCTCTTGGCTAATAGTGTGGGAATTTGAGGTGTAGAATGACGCCGCATTGCCAACGTGGATTTCTTTCATTGTGGTGTCTATAATCTCAACGATTGAATCAATTGTGCATATAAATTGGCGGGTGTGCTGGAAATCTGACCCAATAAGATAAACACGCAGGAATCTGAGCACTCCACCCTCGATCTCAATGAACGGCCTTTTGTTCTTAACATGGATCAAATCCATCCCAACATCGGTGAGATAAACCGAGGTTTGATGGAAAGACTTCCATTTCCGACCATTCAAGCACGAATAGCCGCTAAAAACAAGCCAAATATCGTCGTGTGGATAACGCCTTGATGGCGTGAATGAGTGGTTTCCATCGCAGATCATAAGGGGAACTGTAGCTGTCACATTCGTACACAACTCCAAAGGAAGATGGTCAGCTGGTATTCCAATATGAGTTCGATAATAACGCTGTTGACACATGGCATTGATGTTGTTGCAGGTGAAGTATTTCACTCCATCGAGGGTTCCCCCACAAAGGTCAATCGCTAAACCATCGGTTGCAGATTCATTGTAGAGGATTCCTTCTTCTGAATGCTTGGCGGTGATGGAGGATTGAAGAATGGCGATCTGGATCCGCCCACCGAAAATTGGGTCTTCGAGGTAATTTTCTTCTCGAATTCCTGAAGGTTCGGGGAAAAAATGGTACTCTCGTTGGAATTTGGAATGATAGTTGGTGCAGTTCAGGTAGAAATGACACTTTTCGAAGCCAACCTCAGAATTGGAGCAAAACACATAGGAAAAAAGATGGAATCCAACTAGCGGTGCGCAATCGACGGTAAAGTCGCCGTAGAGAACAGAACCAGCCGTCATGGATCGACATTTCACGAAAGTGATATCAGAGAAATTGGCGAAGGCAGCCGAATGAGTGCATTTGATGTGGATTGCTGAACCGGACACAGAACTGTTCGCAAGATAGCAATTTGAGAAAGTTGTGTCAGTTAGATTGAAAAAGTCTGGGCCGTATATTCGGAGCATAAGAAAGGGCTGCATCGCTGACGGTCTTGATCCAAAAAAAGTGCATTGGTGGAATTGAATGGAGGAATTAATGGAGTGTTCGTCAGTAACATAAAGAATCCCATAAGATTGAAGATGGAAGTCTTGGATTGTGATGGATTTTATTATGGATTTCGAATCGGCCAGAAATTGGAGGATCGGCTCGTAAAAAGTGGGGTGGTCTTGCCCACTAAGCACGACATAGCTAAGGTTGAAGTATCCAGTGTAGTTAACAAGGACAAAAGGTACAGTGTTCGACAAGGGTGACAAGACGACATGTGAAGGATCCGACTCGACTCCACTAACGGACACGTTCCCCGAGACAATGAGGGGGGGAAGTGGTGATGGTGATTCAGAATATTCGTATTTATCCCCTTCATACTCCTCATCCACGGTGGTGTCCTGTGGGTTTGGATCATAGCCTGATTGTTCTCGACTGATTGTGCCAGTGATTGTTGCACGAGTTATTGGGATATCCAATGGCGACTCTAACTCGTCTATATATGTTGTGGTTATTCGGAGTGGTTCAACTGTGGATGAGGAAAAGTTTGCTTCAGAACTGAACTCGAAAAGGATCGAGTTTAGAGCGAGAATTTCTGAATTTGAACAAAGTAGAAAAGATGGGGTTGGTTGCTGGGATTTTTGGGACATTAGTGGCACGTTCCCAACGGAGGAAAGGCTAATTGATTGTGATAAATTTTCGTCTATCAGAAAGTTGATCAGAATGATCGGATGTGTGTGATCATGTGTGAGTCTGACAGTTAGATTGGAGCAGATAAGCGCTAGACATTTGTCAATTGTGACAAACTGATTCGGTAAGCCCACAAAATCCATTTGAGAGATCTGGACGACATTGCTTGTTGATAAGGTAGCTAATGAACACATGTTCATTGATAATATGGTTGAAGCTTCATCAGGCGAAGAGATAGTGATATTAGAACAATTGTTTGTAAAAAGGAATGATCGTTGAAAAATGGGTGTGTGTTGAGCGTCTGGGGTCTAAAATGAATTAATGAGAATTGAAACAATGCATACTGGAAAGTAATCATCGAGAGTATCGATCAGGAAAATTTGGCTATTGACGACATCGTTGAGGAGACATACTGAAATAGGGCGGAAGTTGTCTTGAGTCAGATGAGAAAGTGGAGTGATCAAACCTGTGATACGAACGAAAGAGAAATGGATATCGCTGAGTATAAACAGGGAAATGTCGTGAAGTTCGACGAGTGACGCTGTCTGCGTGACAAAGGTGAATGACGAGATGTCAACCCTGATGATGGGATAGATGAACATAGACACACAAACCAATCAATGTGTGAAGCTGAGATCACAGAATAATGAGATGGAGAATCGCATATGAGTCGTGATTGTTCTCCTTCTCCCTGGATTTCAATCTTTTCAGTTGGCTTCACGATATGATTCTCATATACACAAAAATCTCCAATTTCAAGTCTCACTGACAATGATGAGACAATCTGTTGGGTTTTAAGCGCGTACGTGATTGTTTGGCAAGGTCTTGAACCAAATAAGCAGTCCTGAGAATCATGGCCGTTTGTTGAGACGGATCGGGAGATAAATTCTGGTGAAATCGCAGAAAATAAGCAAAAGAAGAAGATCATGTCTGGTTCAGATTCCTTCTGAACCAAAATGAAGATGATCTAAATCAATCTCCGGCTCGGACTTTCTCATGGCTTGGATCAACCAATCTCACCGTATGAACTAACCTTCTTTGAAACCCGCAAATCATCTTTTAATTTACGTTTTAAGTGTAATTTGGCTACTCAATCCTGATCCAACCGTTGAAGAATCCATCTGAATCACAACACTTCCAAAAGGGATTAACTCGATTCGATAGACATTGCCTCATCTATCCACCGCTCGAAAGTACCATGCTCGTCGACGAGATGTCAGTGCGTCCTGATATTGACGCAGGACAAGCGAAACAAACAGTGTGCCCGATTTCTTGAAGCGTAACGTGAACTGGATGCAGAACTTTATAGAAACGTTTCTAAGCCATATCTGTGGAGAGTGCATACCATTCCGTGCAATCATGTTGAATGGTCTCCTCGTTCTTGTGACTGGTTTGTCTCGACCTGATTTCGTTCCATGTTGTTGATGATTTGACAGAATCTGATTGGGCCCTCTCAACCATTCTTGGTGTGGAGTACATCAAACCTCTTGAGGAATATTGTTCAAAGACCCAACCATGTGATGTTCCCGTTTGATTGTTGTTTCGTCATCCTTTCTCAGATTACTCTCCCGAAATTGTTGATTGTGATTGGTATTCTCTGAATTTCCTGTTTTCATTATTGTGTTTCCGTGATTGATGTGATCAGGGAAATCATCAGAAGATGAATTGGATCGGATTTGTGAATCGTCGATTCCATCGTTCTTTCTCGAATGGATGGTCTCGACTTCGAATTCAGATTTGATCACTGCAGTTTGTATTCCTCCAAA
The DNA here is from genome assembly GCA_033064195.1 of Blattamonas nauphoetae. Classification (NCBI taxonomy): domain Eukaryota; phylum Preaxostyla; order Oxymonadida; genus Blattamonas; species Blattamonas nauphoetae. The sequence continues at coordinate 8,004 of JARBJD010000408.1, forward strand.
TTATGATTCTTTTCGTTTCAGATCGGAAATTGTGTGTTGTTGTGGACTTCGACTCTTCGATCGTCTTCCACCTTCCTTGCCCACCACAAAACCCACTTTCTCGCTTTCATCAATCATTTCGAGAGTCATGAGTTCTCCATTCCTCATTTGACGATTCTTACCCTATTGTGTTTCTCCCCACATCTCGAAGTATCGAAGAAGGCTCTCCAACCGCTTTTCACACCATGCATATCTGATTCCGAAACACGTTCCTTCCTCCGAACATTCAAAGTGCCTTCTGGTTCGAATAACAGTTCGTCAGAGCTTGTTCCGTTCGCAGGACGGCTGTGTTCCACACTGGCCGAGCATGTTTCACAAATGAAGTCACTCTTCGCCGAATCGTCGCCTTCGGATGGAACCATCTCTGCTTCCTCCGCCACACTTCCCGAGGAATCACCCCTTCTCACTGGAAACACTATTTTGGAAATGCTTTGTGATCGACTCACTCTTCTCGACATGCTGCTCATTGGGTCAGAAAACTTCTTTCACAATGTGTGCCAAAGTCTCTTCTCATCTTGTCCAGATTCTCATCAAGTCTGACTTTGTTCCTCTTATCAAATCAACCATCATCACCTGCCTCGATCTGCTTGACCAGCTGAAAAGTGAATCGATTTGTCAACCTAAAGGCCAACATGACCGGTTGATCGAAATACTCGACCGGTCATGGGACTGTTCTGCGTACAGTTTGAGCACCTCTCTCAAATCACTCCATCCTATTGTCGAATCTGCCTTCTCCGATGTTCCGCAGCTGTGCTCACTTCTGGAACGAACTTGCTGCTTCTCCTCACCAACACATTTCTGTCATCTTCGAATGATCATCAACGTCAGTGCCTCTCTCCGTCACTTTGTTCCTCGCATGCTGGAGGAGGATCTGGTTCAGCGAGTGATCAACACAACCAAACCGATGACAGTTTCAACAAAACATGGTCCTTTCCATTTGAGGCTCATCTGGGTCGTTCTCAACGTGATTGGGAATCCGAAATACATCACTCAAAATAAAAAAGAGCAGAAAAGAATCCGAAAGTTGCAGTTTGAACGAGTGCTGAAACCAGCCAAGCAATATCTGCGGTTCGTTCTTCAGAGAGAGGAGTTCATTCCGAAAGGCGACTCAAGCGACAGGGATCTGCCAACTCAAGTTACTTATCTTTTAATACAGGTCTTGCTTCTCGAGCGAGATCTGTTCGAAGATGGTGAGAATGTGGAGACAAGAAGAGAGGAGTGGGAAGTGGGGTGGTTGGTGGAGAAGACAAAAGAGGATGAGTTGGGGAAGAGACTGAAGAGGATCAGAGAGGACGATGTGAGAATGAAGAAGGATGAGAAGTTGAGATGGAAGAAAAGAGTGGAGAGACAACGAGAAGCAGGACATGAAGATGCAATGGAAGGATGGCTGACGCGAAGGGAGAATGAAACACGATCCGAGATTGTGGAATACATTGAAGATGTGGGAAAGAAGAGTAAGATGAATGTGAGATTTTGAGAAAGATGGAGGAAGAGGATAGATTGAAACAATGAATTTCACGTTACACGTCACAGTTTGTTCATTTTCACTCGTTTCCGACCAAAGTAGGAGGAAGGGAGATGAGAATGAAAGGATGATGAGTGGATCCATTGTTTGGAAACTCAACTCTTCCAAGAGGTGGTAACTCGATTCTACAGACATCACCTCGTCTATCCACCGCTCGAAAGTACCATGCTCGTTGATGAGATGTCAGTGCATCCTGATATTGACGCAGGACAAGCGAAACAAACAGTGTGCCCGATTTCTTGAAGCGTAACGTGAACTGGATGCAGAACCTTATTGAAACGTTTCTAAGCCATATCTGTGGAGAGTGCATACCATTCCGTGCAATCATGTTGAATGGTCTCCTCGTTCTTGTGACTGGTTTGTCTCGACGTGATTTCGTTCCATGCTGTTGCTGATTTTGACAGAATCTGATTGGGCCCTCTCAACCATTCTTGGTGTGGAGTACATCAAGCCTCTTGAAGAATATTGTTCAAAGACCCAACCATGTGATGTTCCCGTTTGATTCTTGTTTCGTCATCCTTTCTCAGATTACTCTCCCGAGATTGTTGATTGTGATTGGTATTCCCTTTCCTTCAAGTTCTATTTATTGTGTTTTCGTGATTGATCCGGAAAGGGAAATCATCAGAAGATGAATTGGATCGGATTTGTGAATCGTCGATTCTATCCTTCTTTCTCGAATGGATGGTCTCGACTTCGAAGTCAGATATGATCACTGCAGTTTGTATTCCTCCAAATTTTCATTCTTCTCGTTGCAGATCGGAGATTGTCTGTTGTTGTGGACTTCCTCTCTTCGATCGTCTTCCACCTTCCTCGCCCACCACAAAACCCAATTTCTCACATTCATCGATCATTTTGCGAGTCATGAGTTCTCTCTCCCACATTTGACGATTCTATCCCATCTGTGTTTCTCCCCACATCTCGACGTATCGAAAATGGCTCTCAACGCTCTTTCCTCTCAATGCATGTCTGATTCAGAAACACGCGACTTCCTCCGAACACTCAAAGTACCTTCTGGTTCGACTGACCGTTCATCGGAGCTTGTCCCGTTCGCAGGACGGCTGTGTTCCACGTTGGCCGAGCATGTTTCGGAAATGAAGTCACTCTTCCCCGAATCGTCGCCTTCGGATGGAACCATCTCTGCTTCCTCCGCCACACTTCCCTCCGAATCACCACTTCTCACTGGAAACACTGTTTTGGAAGTCATTTCTGAAGAATTCTCTCTCTTCTGCGATCTGCTGTTATCGAAGGACGATTCATTTGATGATGTGTGTATTTATCTCTTTTCATTCTCTCCAGATTCTCATCAAATGCGACTTTGTTCTTCTTCTCAAATCAACCATCATCACCTGCCTCGATCTGCTTGAGCAACCAAAAAGTAAATCGAATTGTCCACATGCTGACAAAACCACCCTGTTGATCACCATCCTCGACAATGCATGGAATTGTTCTGCTAACAGTCTCCACAGTTCTCACCAATCACTCCATCCGATTGTTGAATCCACCTTCTCCGATGTTCCGCAGCTGTACTCACTTTTGGAGCGAACATGCCCTCTCTCTTCGCCACCTTCCTCCTCTCATCTGGAAATGATCGTCAATCTCACTGCCAATCTCTCTCACTTTGTTCCTCGCATGCTGGAGGAGAATCTGGTTCAGCGAGTGATCAACACAACCAAACCGATGGCAGTTCCGACAACACATGGCGATTTCCATAAGTATCTCGTCTGGTCCATCAACAACTTGATCTGGAAACACGAAGACATCACAGAAGACGAAGAAGAGCGGAAGAGAATCCGAAAGATGCAGTTTGAACGAGTGTTGAAACCAGCCAAGCAATATCTGCGGTTCATCCTTCTGCGAGATGAATTCATTCTGACAGAGGACTCAGACAAGAAGGATATGCCAGATCGAATCACTTATCTTTTGGAACTGACATTACTACTCGAGCGAGAACTGTTCGAAGATGGTGAGATTGTGGAGACAGGAAGAGAGGAGTGGGAAGTGGGATGGTTGGTGGAGAAGATACACGAGAAAGAGTTGGGGAAGAGACTGAAGATGATCAGAGAAGACGATGTGAGAATGAAGAAGGATGAGAAGTTGAGATGGAAGAAGCGAGTGGAGAGACGACGAGAAGCAGGACATTCAGATGCGATGGAAGGATGGGTGATGCGAAGGGACGACAGAACACGATCAGAGATTGTGGAATACATTGAAGATGTGAGTGAGGAGAGCGGGATGAATGTGAGATTTTGAAAAGGATGGAGGAAGAGGAGAGATTGAAAGAATGAATTTCACGTTTCATGTCACCGTTTAATGATTTTCACTCGTTTCCGACCAAAGTAGGAGGAAGGGAGATGAGAATGAAAGGATGATTCGGTGACCCATTGTGTGGAAACTCAACTCTTCCTGAAGGCGTTAACTCGATTCTACCGACATCGCCTCATCTATCCATCGCTCGAAAGTACCATGCTCGTTGATGAGATGTCAGTGCATCCTGATATTGACGCAGGACAAGCGAAACAAACAGTGTGCCCGATTTCTTGAAGCGTAACGTGAACTGGATGCAGAACCTTATTGAAACGTTTCTAAGCCATATCTGTGGAGAGTGCATACCATTCCGTGCAATCATGTTGAATGGCCTCCTCGTTCTTGTGACTGGTTTGTCTCGACGTGATTTCGTTCCATGTTGTTGATGATTTTGACAGAATCTGATTGGGCCCTCTCAACAATTCTTGAAGTGGAGTACATCAAGCCTCTTGAAGAATATTGTTCAAAGACCCAACCATGTGATGTTCCCGTTTGATTCTTGTTTCGTCATCCTTTCTCAGATTACTCTCCCGAGATTGTTGCTTGTGATTGGTGTGATATTGACAGCTTGTTTTTATCATTGTGTTTTCGTGATTGATGTGGTCAGGGAAATCATCCGAAGATGCATTAGATCGGATTTGTGAATCATCGATTCCTTCCTTTTATCTCGAATGGATGGTCTCGACTTCGAAGTCAGATATGATCACTGCAGTTTGTATTCCTCTAATTTTCATTCTTCTTATTCCAGCTCGGAGATTGTCTGTTGTTGTGGACATCCACACTTCGATCGTCTTCCACCTTCCTCGCCCACCACAAAATCAAATTTCTCGCATTTTTTGATCGTAACCGAAATCCAGAATCATCTCTCCCGCATTTCCCAAGTCTAGCCCAGCTGTGTTTCTCCCCACATCCCGAAGTCTCAAAGCTGGCTCTCAAAGCGCTTATCACCAGCTGCGAATCTGATTCCGAAACACGCTCCTTCCTCCGAACACACAGCATGCCTTCCGCTTCGACTGACAGTTCGTCGGAGCTTGTCCCGTTCGCAGCCCGGTTGTGTTCCACACTGGCCGAGCATGTTTCGGAAATTAAGTCACTCGTCTCCGAATCGTCGCCTTCGGATGGAACCATCTCTGCTCTCTCCGCCACACTTCCCGAGGACTCACCACTTCTCAGCGGAAACGCTGTTCTGGAAGTCATTTATGAAGGGTTCTCTCTCTTCGGTGATCTGCTTTTTTCGAAGGACGCTACATTTGACGATGTGTGTCTTTGTCCTTTCTCATCTTGTCCAGATTCTGATCAAGTGTGACTTTGTTCCTCTTCTCAAATCAACCATCATCACCTGCCTCGATCTGCTTGAGCAGCCAAAAACTGAATCGACTTGTCCACCTTCGGCTCAAACTGAATTGTTGATCGCCATTCTCGACTGTTTGTGGAACTACACCGCTTCCACACTCGATCGCAATCACCAATCACTTCATCGAGTTGTCGAATCCGCCTTCTCCGATGTTCCGCAGATGTGCTCACTTTTGGAGCGAACATGCCGCTTCTCACCAACACATTTCTGTCATCTTCGAATGATCATCAACGTTGGCGCTTTTCTCCGTCACTTTGTTCCTCGCATGCTGGAGGAGAATCTGGTTCAGCGAGTGATCAACACAACCAACCCGATGGCAGTTCTGACAGCACATGATCAGTTCCATTTGAGAATCGTCTGGGCAATCGTCAACTTGATTTGGGATCCAAAATACATCACTGAAGACGAAGAAGAGCAGAAAAGAATTCGAAAGTTACAGTTTGAACGTGCACTGAAACCAGCCAAGCAATATCTGCTGTTCATTCTTCAGCGAAAAGAGAGTATTCTGAAAGGCGACTCAAGCGACAGAGATCTGTCAACTCAAGTTACTTATCTGTTATCACAGACATTGGTGCTCGAGAGGGAACTGTTCAAAGATGGTGAGATTGTGGAGACAGGAAGGGAGGAGTGGGAAGTGGGATGGTTGGTGGAGAAGATACACGAGAAAGAGTTGGGGAAGAGACTGAAGATGATCAGAGAAGACGATGTGAGAATGAAGAAGGATGAGAAGTTGAGATGGAAGAAGCGAGTGGAGAGACGACGAGAAGCAGGACATTCAGATGCGATGGAAGGACGGCTGATTCGAAGGGACAATGAAACACCAGCAGAGATTGTGGAATACCTTGAAGGTGTGGGAAAGGAGAGAGGGATGAATGTGAGATTTTAAGAAAGATGGAGGAAGAGGAGAGATTGAAAGAATGAATTTCACGTTTCATGTCACCGTTTAATGATTTTCACTCGTTTCCGACCAAAGTAGGAGGAAGGGAGATGAGAATGAAAGGATGATTCGGTGACCCATTGTGTGGAAACTCAACTCTTCCTGAAGGCGTTAACTCGATTCTACCGACATCGCCTCATCTATCCATCGCTCGAAAGTACCATGCTCGTTGATGAGATGTCAGTGCATCCTGATATTGACGCAGGACAAGCGAAACAAACAGTGTGCCCGATTTCTTGAAGCGTAACGTGAACTGGATGCAGAACCTTATTGAAACGTTTCTAAGCCATATCTGTGGAGAGTGCATACCATTCCGTGCAATCATGTTGAATGGTCTCCTCGTTCTTGTGACTGGTTTGTCTCGACGTGATTTCGTTCCATGTTGTTGATGATTTTGACAGAATCTGATTGGGCCCTCTCGACAATTCTTGAAGTGGGGTACATCAATCCTCTTGAAGAATATTGTTCAAAGACCCAACCATGTGATGTTCCCGTTTGATTGTTGTTTCGTCATCCTTTCTCAGATTACTCTCCCGAAATTGTTGTTTGTGATCGGTGTGATATTGACAGCTTGTTTTTATCATTGTGTTTTCGTGAATACTTTGATCAGGAAGATCAACAGAAGATGAATTGGCTCGGATTTGTGGATCGTCTATTCCGTCCTTCTTTCTCAAATGGGTCATCTCAATTTCGAATCCAGATATGATCACTTCAGTTTGTGTTCCTCCAAATTTTATTTCTTTTCGTTCCAGATCGGAAATTGTCTATTGATGTGGACTTCCTCTCTTCGATCGTCTTCCACCTTCCTCGCCCACCACAAAACCCAATTTCTCACTCTGTTTCATCATTTTGAGAGTCATGAGTTCTCCATTCCTCATTTGACGATTCTTGCCCATCTATGTGTCTCCCCACATCCCGAAGTGTCGAAGATGGCTCTCAAAGCGCTCTTCACCAGCTTCATATCTGATTCCGAAACACACACCTTCCTCCGAACACTCAAAGTGCATTCTGGTTCGACTGACAGCTCATCGGAGCTTGTCCCGTTCGCAGGACGGCTGTGTGGAAGACTGGCCGAGCATGTTTCACAAATGAAGTCACTCTTCACTGAATCGTCGCCTTCGGATGGAACCATCTCTGCTATCTCCGCCACACTTCCCGTGGAATCACCACTTCTCACTGGTACCACTGTTTTCGAAGTTCTATGTGACGGATTCTCTATTCTCAGCTTACTGCTCATCGAAACAGACGCTACATATGAAGATGTGTGCCTTGGTCTCTTCTCATCTTGTCCAGATTCTGATCAAGTGTGACTTTGTTCCTCTTCTCAAATCAACCATCGTCGCCTGCCTCGATCTGCTTGACCAACCAAAAAGTGAATCGAATTGTCAGCCTGTAATCCGAACTGACCTGTTGATCAAAACACTCGACTATTCGTGGAACTGTTCTGCTCACAGTCTGACCGACTCTCACAAATCACTCCATCCAGTTGTCGAATCCACCTTCTCCGATGTTCCACAGCTGTGCTCACTTTTGGAACGAACTTGCTGCTTCTCCTCACCAACACATTTCTGTCATCTTCGAATGATCATCAGTCTCACTTGTAATCTCCGTCACTTTGTTCCTCTCGTGCTGGAGGAGAATCTTGTTGAACGAGTGATGGACGCATCCAAGCCGATGACAGTTTCAACAAAACATGGTCCTTTCCATTTGAGGCTCATCTGGGTCGTTCTCAACGTGATTGGGAATCCAACGGACATCACTGCAGACAAAGAAGGATTTCCTTGCACTCAATCCTTCACCAAACCAGTGGTCATTAACAAGTGAGTAGCCTGATGAAATGGTTTATGGGGCTGGCCTGCACAAGATCAACAAAAACACTATGAATACTCCTCCTCGTCACAAACGGTCAAACTTGTTTTCGCGTAGTCACTCCCTGAACGATTGATTGCTTCCGAATCAACGACTTACTGATCCACTGTCGTAAAAACTCTTTCAATGTTCAACTCCAAAACCATCAGCCTTCCATCACTCGACTCAAGATTTGAGAATCTTAGAAGGGAAAACAAGTCAGAAGGGAGTCGTTAGTGCCTCTGCATTAACGAACAATGGACCGGGCAACCAATAGCCGACCAGCGGCATCTCGGACCATCTCCCCACACCAACAAATGATACTTTGCCGCAGAATCGGTTTTCACCTTTGGAATTGTTATCAAATGTTCGTGGAATTCAAACAACAACATCGTCGAATCGCCGGTCCCGTACGTTTTGAATCGTTCAAGACAGAAACAATCATGTCAGATAGCTACCATCACATATTGTGACGAGGAGGAGATCAGAATATAGCAAATATGATGCAATGATCAGATTGGTGTCTTCCGACGGTCAGAATGACAAAGGATTACCTGGTACCGGGCTTTGTTCAAACGTTCGAAACAGAACGGGACAGTCAGACATTCTGGCCGGAAATATCAAGAAATTGTCAAGGACATGATAAGGATTTCACATTTCGTTGAACAGATACTCATCGTGACTTGAATACCCACCAACCGGATCAACATCACGGGACTATCTGTCAGCTCTTTATTGGAAATTAGGATGGACAAGGAAGCAAGTTCATCTGTATCACTGGCAGCCGATCGACAAATGGAGTGGAGCGTGTCCATATACAGCTCGACTAGTTCTGAATTGTATTTTAATTATTCAGAAATGAACATAATTGTTCAGAAATGTGTTTTGATTGTTCAGAAATGAACATGATTGTTCAGAAATGAATTTTAATTTTTCAGAAATGAACATGAATTATTCGTAAATGAACAGTGATTTTTCTGAAATGAACAATGATTATTCGGAAATGAACAGTGATTGTTCAGAAATGAACGGCTCTTTTTCGGATTTATTTTTGAGACCACTCGTTTTAGAAAAGACTGACAGAACGAAGGGAAACACTCTTGTGTGGTGAATTATTGATGAAGCAGTTTATTCTTCAGGTTCTTCCACTCGTGGTCCGTGGTCTGGTGGCATGATTGCTTGCGGACTTGGAGCATGTGGGCCGTTCGAATCGCGGTTGAACTGTTCTTGTGTTCGATTGAGAGCCAAATCACCTCGGCGAGCGACAATTGGATGAAGTCTGAGAGACACAAATCTGATGGCCGCGGATATCTTCCGATGAGGAATTGCACTGAGAGATTCCGAAAGATGAATCCGCAGTTGATCCTCTGTTCTGACATGAGAAGGAATCGAACTCCCACCTTTCCACATGCCAAAGACGTACTCGATCGGATTCAACTCACATGAATTTGGTGGAGTGAACAGAGTTGTGTAATTTTTCGATCTGATGAGCTCTTTCACCTCATCCGTCTTGTGCAAGCCAACATTGTCCATAATCAGTGTGCAGCTTTCATTCGTTCTTCTTTGAAGGGACTCAAAAAGTGAGAGGAGGAAATGTTGGAATTCAAGAGCAGACACAGTTCCTTGAACCCACGTCACATGAACAACACCCCACGCTTCAGAGATCGCTGTGATTGCAGTGAGATTTTCCGTTTGCAATCGACGAACTCGTTGAAGGCAACGCTGACCGATTGGAGCACGACCTTGATTTTGGAAGCAGGTCTTGTTGAAGGAAGTTTCGTCGATGTAGACAGCAAATCCACCTTGAGAGAATGTTGTTGCGTATCGCTGAAGATAGTCGAGTCTCGCGTCCTTTGTTTCCTCCGAATTGCGTTCGTGTTGGAGCAGTTCGACTTTCTTCACAGTGAACTTTGTACACCCGTGTTCCACCATTTTTGGTGAAGTTAGGTGAGCATTGATTGTCGACACTGCAACCGATGTTCCATGATTCTCCTCGACGAGAGTTTTGAGTTCTTCTCCCTTCAAGAGTGGGTTTTGAAGAATTGCATCATTCATTGATCGTGAAATTTCTGGAGTGATTTTTCGATAGACTGCTCCCCCACGAGGCTTGGGAGCAGGTTTTCCAGATGCGATGTTGTTGATTGTTCCTTTCGAGATGTTCCACTTTTCGACAATCAAATCGTACTTCTTCCCTTCCTTCACTTCATCGAGGACCAATTCGCGTTCACGAGGCGTGAGAATGGTGTATGATCGTCGGGGCTTTGGGGCAGGACGAGAAGTTGGACGACCACGTTTCATCTTCTGAGGAGCTGGTAGTTCAACAAACTCATGAGGATCTTGTGGAAGAAGAGGTTCAGGTGGGCTTGCACTATCAACTGCTTCAATTCTTTCTGGCAAGAGTCTTCGAAGTTCATCTTTCGATCGTTTGAGACTTGTTCGAATAAAATCCTGACTGAATCCGCCTGTGAGAAGCCCATCCTGCTGACTTTCCATCCCAGATTCACAATCAACAACTTCATCACCAAAGAACCATCCATCCGATTCGTTGAGAGATTGGTATTGTATTTGTCTTTCGGTGATCGATGAGTTTTGAGACTCGTCAGTCTCAGATTCATCATCGATGAGAGAAAAGGAGCGTTCCATGAAATTTCGCGATGATTTTCCAGAAAAATCTTCTCCGTTTATCATCTGATGTCGCAATTGGAAATGGCTACGCGTAATTTTTTTAGACAATTTAAGGGTCCGATCAACCTTTTTTCATTTTTCAGAAGCCTGAATATAGCTTCTAAATTGCATCTGGACAACTCATTTTGATCCTTCATTTATGAAAAAATAGTATTCATTTCAGAAAAATCACTGTTCATTTGGGAAGAATCACTGTTCATTTCTGAACAATCTCTGTTCATTTCTGAACAATTATGTTCATTTCTGAATAATTAAAATCTATTTCTGAAAAATTAAAATGCATTTCAGAACTAGTCGAGCTGTACATGTCCTTATTGATAGTCACCCGAACTTGGATGGCCCACCTCCGTGTTGAAGAAGTACAGCAATTTATCTGCCCCTTCCACACGAAAACATTCCTTTTCAACTCAAATCCAACATGTTCTGATCATAGAATCCTGTCATCCATCTTTGAGAGATCCGGGTATCCACAAGGCAATTCACGATCTCATCTCTACTAATTGTATTCATGGGGGATATAGAAGGCTAAAACACAATTAAACGAACTCCTGCAAGAACAGGTGTCAGACAGAATGGTGGTTGAAACTACAAGGACCACCGACCAGTGTAATAACTTCCGATCCAGTTTATCCAGTTATGACTCGTACTAAAGTTGAAAGAGGACGATCAAGAGAACAGGATAGAAAACACCAAAATATATTCTTTTGAAGGCTTCACAGAAGGAAGCTAGCTCACTGGTTGTCCTCATCCAAACTTCAGGCAACCAACTCAGACAGTCTTGTCTCACCAAGGAAACGAAGATTAGTGTGAGATACAGATGTAACTGTTGAGCTCGGCAAGGCAAGAAATCCCATATTTTCAAATGTTAGATACTCCATTGGCACAACCTTAGCGACCATCACAGTATTCTCTCCATCAACCGTGTCACTTGTTTGATGAAGTGAATAATTGGTCGAAGCATCGCAAATTGCATTACTTCTATCGTCGAAGAGACGGGTGCACTCCCCATGAATGAGCGGAGGAGGACAAGTCCCACAGTTCAATGTCAAGATAAATTCAAGGAATGGATGCTCTCACCAACTCTGTACCATCACAACTATCAAACTTCTGTTGACAAGACATTGTACCACTTCAAAACATTCAACATTCGAACTAAACACTCCACATTTGCAGTAACATCGAACACTCACAATTTTGAACACCAAGACAACAAGGAACAGGCTTTCCAGTGGAGGAAACACACTCAATTGCAAGGAAGGAAATTATCAGATGGTACTAGCTATTGCGCTGAATTATCCCGGACCACTGGTGTGAGGATCCAGTTAAAGCTTGGAAAGAAGTTAAACCTGAAAAGGAAGCAGGATGGTGTCTCCGATGTCATCTTTCTTTCAATATCCGACTCAGTCGTTCGGACACCCCTCTAACAATTTGTGGGCTGTTTGTCTTCGAAAGCCCAAAACGACACGGCATCTCCACGCAATGGAGTGATGACTGTGAGGACAGGCTCACATCATCCGAGAGTGTATCATTCTCAACTTACGACGAAACAACATACTCAATGTTTGCATCAATTCTTAACAAGGTTGCTGGCGCCGACGTTAGAAATTGATTCCCTCAAACAACAAGCACTCTCATTTTCCGCAAATAACAGACCAGAGTCGTTCCTCAGAGGCCTTTTCCCTGCAATCAAATGAACCGGAGTTAGGAGGAAGGAAATTGAACAGATGAAGATCTATGGAGAAGGGTTCCAGTCCAACTTTCAGTGAGTATTAACGTACTCGATTTAACCCGCAACTCCGGATAAACCCACACCCTTGATCTTCAGCCCAGAATTCGGACATATTCCCTGTTTTATCATTATTTCGCTGGAATTATGTCACAGTCTGTGCTGGAGAACACTTAATATCAAGAAATGAACAAGAAAGGGTCGTTGATCAAGATCACGACCATAATATTATGAAACCAAAATGTGTCATTCGAGTGTCGATGATGGAAGGGCCAATCGGTGCCCAAAGGTAGTGAGGAAGGAGGGAAGGGCAGTGCCGGCAGCGTTGTCTCACCAGCCGTCGCGCGAGGTCCGAGAGAGCGACGCTAAACTTGTGGTTCTGCTGGGGATCGGATGAGTGCTTTGCGGCGGATGTAGTGCCAGTGGAAGCAGGATTTCGAAGTTGCTGGCGAGTGGAAGGCGGCGGTGGAGCTCACTTCATACTCAACGATTTGGTGAATGCGAGACTTTTGAACGATTCGATACAACAGTCGGCCTCACTATACGGAAGTGATTGAGCGATTGATCACAGAGGAGACGGTGACACTGAGTGGCTGGTGGAGGTGGGCTGTCTCGATGTGCACGATTCGAAGTTGGAGGGACACACCGGCGCCTGCATCTCCGACGGCATCGCCCTTCGACCTGGTTGGGCAGCAGTTCGAGCGGATAGAATCTACTGTGCCGACGGTCCTACTGATAGCTGGGAATGGAAGCAGACATATTTGCTGTGTTTTAGCCGTCGTCTGAAGTGGAGTCGCTTTCGCACGCTCAGCTCCGGATCCTGCGGGATTTGATTGTGGACAGTCGGCTCTCCATCCCCACTCGCTCGACCGACACTCCGCCTCATCCGCCAGCTGTCTGACCGTCTTCTGATGCGCAGCTGACTCATTCGGAGCTTCTGACACCGCCCGCCCACCATAACCGGCCGATCCGTCTCGTTTCACTTGGGAACTACAGACAACACCGCTTGTGCGTGTGATGGAGTCGGAAAGTGAGGAGGGGGCGTCAGTTGATCCAGGATTCGTTTGCCTTGTACTACAGCGATGTGGAATTGTGAGGGATGGGGAGGAGCCGCGACAGGAGCAGGAACGGCTGGTGGATGGTGGGAGACGAAGCCGAGCACAGAGAGAGACGAGGAAAGGAAGAGAAAGAATAAGAAGAAATGAGAGATGATGAGAGATGAATGAAAAAAGTCAACAGATGATCAAGACAGATCTTTAATGACAGTCGAACACACTTTGGCTTCTTTGGCGGATTTCGATCTGTTTTCCGTCGATCAGGTCGAAATTGAAGTTTCCAACTGTGTGTGTGGGTTGTGAGGTAAATGGAGAGAGGAGAGAAGAATATGTGTCCACAAAAAGAGATCATGAAAAAGAATGAAAGACGACAACGAAAGGTGACGAGTTGATAAGCAATGAACAGGATACGTCTTTTCCATGTTGGTCGGAGTTCAACTGCATCACTTCTAACAATCGCTCATCTGTGTACGATAGCCAGGACTAATCATGAGATGTACAAGTACAGTCAAGGTACATATGGACGGGATTGCTCGTCGTCGTCCACAAACCGCCACTTTTCCACTTCTTCCTTGTTTATACGAATAGCTGCAGTCTGTCCGAGATTCACGCATGGTGCATTCGTATTGACGATGTATTTTGAAGGAGAGACGCGTAGATGTGCCAATGAGTTTGTTTTAGGAGTGGTTTACTCGGATGTTCACTCCCACTCTCCTTCGTCGATTGGGAACGTTCGATCGGTTGGATAGAGGCTTCGGTGGGATGTTGCTTGGATGATCTACGTCTGTGTCAATTTGATTCCATCCTCTTCGAACTGCTCGAGGGAATTCGTTCCTGGCCACAAGTGAGGTGTGTTCTCCAGTTTTCGAGGCGGCTGGTGATGAAAAGTAGGATCAAATCGTTTCAGACGAATGACTTCGACAAGGAACTTGGATGTGATGTTTGAACGAGAGAGAGTGAGGCGAACATGGATTAGGATTTCCACATTCGGTCATCCTTCAGAATGAAATTGCCGCAGGTCCCATTCCCAAAGTATCAACCGACATATGGTGCGGGACGATCAGGAGGTGAATGGAGATAATTTCCGAGGGCTGGGGAGGGAGAAGGGAGAGAGGTGAAAAAAATGGGAGGATAAGTGCATGGAGTGAGAAATTAGGGAGAGAAAGAGAAGTGAAAGATCACAAGAATTGTCGGAAATGATAAAAACACACTCACTGCAGATAAGGTTGTGTGGCTCGCTCTGATTTTGCGTTCATTCACTCCTTGTGTGATTTGGCGAGTGAACGAAGTGAATTGAGACATGAGGTCCGAAGAATGCACGATGGACGTTGTGATGATCGTGTAATGTTCTGGATGGAAGTTCTGAAGCGAGCTAGTTCATTCATTTTAAATAGTTGATCAGTCCCAAATTGTGGATGGTTGAAGCGAAGACAACAGAATTTAACGACAATAATGTAGATTATGACTTCAATTTTTGTTCCCTCTTGATTTCAGAAAGATAAACTCTTAAGGTGACTGTGGTGATATGAAAATGGAGTTGCTGGTTATCCCGAAGTTGCGTGTTTATCCGATGATGTTTATGACGATGATGTGCTTGACAGAGTCCTTTTTCCCGGATCTGCAACCGATCTGGGTGTGAATAGACAGAATTAAAAGAAGTCATCATACGGGAGACTAGAAGGAAGTTCAATCGATCTTGATATTCCAGGGGGTGAGATGAGCACAACTTTGAGGACCAAGCAATACGTAGTTGAGATGTCTTTATTCCACGCGACCAAGTGGATTTTACGAAGGATAAAGAGGACGACAAATCCATTACTTGTCCAGGGATTTTTGCCCTGACTGCGGGGGGAAAGAGACAGAGAACAAGGATTATGGTAATTAGAGTGTTGGGAAGGGAGCTGCAGAGGAAGCCAGATCTTCCACTCCACAAGATGGGAGCTGCAGAGGAAGCCAGATCTTCCACTCCACAAGATGGGAGCTACAGAGGAAGCCAGATCTTCCACTCCACAAGATGGGAGCTGCAGAGGAAGCCAGATCTTCCACTCCACAAGATGGGAGCTGCAGAGGAAGCCAGATCTTCCACTCCACAAGATGGGAGCTGCAGAGGAAGCCAGATCTTCCACTCCACAAGATGGGAGCTACAGAGGAAGCCAGATCTTCCACTCCACAAGATGGGAGCTGCAGAGGAAGCCAGATCTTCCACTCCACAAGATGGGAGCTGCAGAGGAAGCCAGATCTTCCACTCCACAAGAAGGGAACTATGAAGAGCAGCAGTTTTCAGCTCTGCTTGAGATATTGATTCGACGACCAGAACAAGCTACCATCATGACTCGACTGCTGGCGGAACTGAAGCGATGTCGCGGAAGTTGGAGGGATTGCTAGGAGACTTCCTTGGGAGAAAGAGAGCCGATAATATCGGACATGCAATGCACTTTCTCCGGCATATTCCTCTCAACGTCTGCCTTCGAAGAAGAGAAACCAGCAAAGAACACGGTCAGTGCGGAAGAACGTACCAATCGTGTGTAGACTGTCGACTTTGTCGGTAGCAAGAGGAGACAGGAATGGAGAGACTCATTGACGGATCGTCATGATGAGATTGTGATTACATGCGGAGCCGCTCCGACGCCGAGATGAGTCGTGTCAACACGTTCAAACCATGTTTTCCATCGCAGAATCACAAGTAGAAGAAATGAAAGCGGAAGAACTGATGATTTCATGGAGGAGTTTAGGATAGAAGGGAAGTCTTGTGTCAATGAGCGAAGCAGGATTAGGAGTGGGAATTGAATCACTCCAATCACTCGACAGAACTGCTCACGCACGCACTCCAACCACTCTCACACAAATCATCAAACTCGAAGATGGACCGAATTGGAGAACATCTATTTCTCTTCTGATCGACAATGGAGAGTGGGAACTCAAAATCAGATCAAGTGAAAACACCTTCTCGAATGGAATGCTTGGATTTCTAAGACCCCCACTTCCCGAATCTGCTACACAACACGGTTGTGGATTCCATGACAATGGGATTGGTGGTGCTCTCAATCTTTGAAATGGAAGAATGTGGAAAGGAGGAGAATTCAAGCCAGAAGGAACAAGCAAGACGTCCGATCGAATTGGGCAGACAGCAGCGATTCGAGAGAGCTGGGTTCTCGGGACTCACAATCAGTCGGTGACAGCCCTTCGGGAACACGGCCTTTTCTTCAGAACTGAGTATTCATTCAAGGAAGAAGTCCACAAAGATATCCTTTCTCTTCTTTTCTCATTCTTTGAGTATTCTCCATTGTTTCTCAGCGTCCCTTTTCAACACTCACTTGTTAATGACCACTGGTTTGGTGAAGGATTGAGTGCAAGGAAATCCTTATGAACCAAACCAGTGCTCATTAACATAGAACGCTGCCACACAACTGTTGCTCGTTCTTGAGTGCTTGTTTTCGTCGCAGAGGCGACTCTCATTCAGCCTTTCGGCTTTTCCATTTCACAAGTCACTTTTGACCTCTCTTGTTTGTCCAGTTTTTCTTCCCCGTTGGGGCTTTTCTGGACCCGAGACCCAGATCTCTCTCCTTTTGCTCATTAACTGCCCCCACTTGGGCAAACCAACATCGTGACTCTTTAGTCCCTTGTTGGGAAATCTTTACTGGAACAGAGAAAACTTAATTATGACTCTGTTTTTGTTTCGTTTGGGCAGGCCAGCCCCATAAACCATTTCATCAGGCTACTCACTTGTTAATGAGCACTGGGGCATGGGTCCAGTGTGTCTGGCGAAGTCCATTGTATCTGGTGGTGGTCCGATATGTCTGGTGGTGGTCCAGTATGTCTGGCGGTGATATGTCTCCAAAATTCGAGCTTCTGAGGGTCGGAACATCCAAAATCGATTGATTACATTCTTGGCATCTATTTTCCCAACTGTTGCTACAGGCGGAGTAGTCAATGGAGGATCTGCCCTTCAAGAATGTGAGGCTCCGATTCGAAATCCTTGATAACTATCACTTCATTGGACTTGAAGGTTCACTATATTTCGATTATTGTCCGTTTTGAACATTATTATGTGATAAACATATGATTTTTCAAAATCACCATCCATAAAGTCAAAACCTGGGGTTTTTTCAGATCAACATTGACAGGACGAATTTCATCTTTCCATGACTTTTTTTCGGTTTTGTCCCTTCAACACCCTCTCTATGAATCTCATCCCTACCATATATGAAAATTATATTGTGATACCTTCCAGATTTCTTTAGAAATCCACCGCCAGACACATTGAACCCGTTGAGCCAGACTCTTTTCAAAACCACCAGACACAATGGACCCATGCCAGCACTGGTTTGGTTCATAAGAGCGGAAGAGAATCCGAAAGATGCAGTTTGAATGTGCGTTGAAACCAGCCAAGCGATATCTGCGGTTCGTTCTTCAGCGAGAGGAGTTCATTCCGAAAGCAGTCTCACGCAACAAGGATCTGGCAATTCGAATCACTTATCTTTTATCACAGACATTGGTGCTCGAGCGAGATCTGTTCGAATATGGTGAGATTGTGGAGACAGGAAGAGAGGAGTGGGAAGTGGGGTGGTTGGTGGAGAAGACAAACGAGGATGAGTTGGATGAGAGACTGAAGAAGATCAGAGAAGACGATGTGAGAATGAAGAAGGATGAGAAGTCGAGATGGAAGAAGCGAGTGGAGAGACGACGAGAATCAGGACATGAAGACGTGATGGAAGGATGGCTGATTCGAAGGGACAGTGAAACACGGAATAACATTTTGGAGTATATTGAAGGTGTGGGACAAGAGAACGGGATGAATGTGAGATTTTGAGAAAGATGGAAGGAGTGGAGAGTTTAGGAGGAAGAACTTCACGTTTCACGTCACGGTTGGTTCATTTTGACTCGTTTCCCACCATCCAGAGAGAACGGGAGAACAGAACCGTCTGCTTGGTCGAAAAGGAGACGTGACGGAATACGAGCATTTAGGTCTGGTGAGGTGGGTTTTTGTTTTGTTTTCTTTCACCACTCGATTGATCACACAAAAAATGGGACATTCACTTCGCAACCATGTATACACATCAACCAACACCGTCAATCCGTCAGCCGCATGGATGGCATCCCATCACCAAAGATTCGAATAAGAATGGTTTCCTTTCCTCGTTTTTACCAGTCTTATCCCAGATCCACTCTGGTATCGTCGGTACGACACAATACCGTTCTTTTGATCATTATTTACTTCCCTACATTACCATATTCCCCTCACCACCCATAGAGCTATCCTATACGAAGTTCACGTGAGAGCATTCTTCGATTCAAATGGCGATGGAAAAGGAGATTTTCAGGGACTCGCCCAAAAGATACCCTACCTCAAGAAGCTTGGTGTTACCTGTCTTTGGCTTCTCCCATTCTGTGATGTATCGTTTTCTCTCTTTTTCTCATCCCATTGATTCTCTGTCATCTCGACACTCTCACCTACTTCTTAGAGCCCTCTGAAAGACGATGGTCAGCTTCAATTTCCTTCTTAACTCATACCGTCTCTCTCTATATCTGTCCATAATGGGTCTTTTCCTTATCGAACTCAGGCTATGATGTCCGAGACTACTGCAAAGTCCACAGTGATTTCGGAGATATCACCGACTTCAAAACATTTCTGGACATTGCCCATCAACATGGTCTCCGTGTCATTGTTGAATTGGTCATGAATCACACCTCGGATCAGCACATGTGGTTCAAAGAAAGTCGAAAGGGAAAGGACAACAAATACAGTGACTACTACGTCTGGGGGTATGTTGTCTCGAGGATTCCTTACATTTTCTTCTCATTTACAATCGTTTTTTGTCGTTCTGTTTTCTTTTTAATCATCCTTCACACAATCATGTCCAGCGACGATCCTGACAAATTCAAGAACGTGCGCATCATTTTCCTCGACACAGAAAAATCCAACTGGACATACGATGAAGAAAGGAAGCAATATTTCTGGCACCGCTTCTTCTCTCATCAGCCTGACCTTAACTATGATTGCCCTGCCGTCTGGGATGAAATGATGAATGTTGCTCGCTTCTGGGCCAAGTTGGGAGTCGATGGGTTCCGTGCAGATGCTGCGCCTTATCTGTATCAACGTGAAGGTGTGAAATTACGATTGATCGTTTTCCAATTTGTTATTGATATCAACTATGATACCAACATTATCTTAATATTTGTCTATTTCTCATAATTTCCAGGGACCAGTTGTGAGAACCTCCCGGAAAGCCATCATTTCTTCAAAGAGCTCAGAAAGATGCTCGACAAAGAATATCCAGGAACGTGTCTGCTGTCTGAGGCCAACCAGATGCCAGCAGAATCCGTCCAATACTTCGGAAATGGTGACGAATTCCATCTCGGATTTCACTTTCCGTTGATGCCCAAAATGTTCGCTCTCTTCTTCATCAAAACGCTAAAATTCGTCGTCTTACCCATTTTTTAGTTTTATGGCACTCAAAAAGGGAATTCGACAGCCGATTGTCGAAGTTCTCAAGGAAACTCCGCCAATTCCACCAAACTGCCAATGGTCTGTTCTCTCCTCTTTGTTTTGTGTTGATTTGATCTCCCACGTCTTTATACAATGTCAATTTTGTTTTTTTGCTCTTTTGTGGGTATTGGTTTCATACATCTCTCAAACTCTTTCCATTTTCCTCTGTTCTTCTGTAGGGTCATGTTCCTTCGCAACCACGATGAGCTCACCCTCGAAATGGTGACCGAGGAAGAGAGGCAGTTCATGTGGGAAGGATATGCCAGCGAACATCAAATGAGATGCAACCTCGGCATTCGTCGCCGCCTCCTTCCTCTCCTTGACAACGATCAATCGCAATACAGACTTCTCATGTCTCTCCTCATCTCTCTCCCTGGTTTGTCAGTTTTTCATCTATATATTCTTATTTTGGGTTTCTATAGGCACACCAGTGTTGTATTATGGAGATGAGATCGGAATGGGTGATAATGTGTTCCTCGGTGATCGAAATGGTGTCCGCACACCAATGCAATGGAACATCGACAGAAACGCCGGGTTCAGCCGTGGGGACAGACGGTTTGACATTCAATTCATTTTTTCGTTAAATACGGAGTTATTATCGTTATATTCATTTTAAAATCCACCCCTTCTCTCTCTGTTATATTACCTCAACATTTGGCTTATCCTCTCATTCTCTCTCCTTCTCTGAACAGACGTCTGTACCTTCCTGTGAACGAAGATGAAGAATATGGATACATGGTCGTCAACGTTGAACGAGAAGAAAAAATGCCGCATTCTATCCTCAACTGGACTCGAAAGATCATGCACATTCGTCAGGAACATCTCGTTTTCGCAGAGGTTTGTTTTCTACTCCACATTTTCATTATATTTGCCATTCCGTTGATACACCTGATTCTGTTCGTTTTTAGGGCATGCTTTTCCGATGCAATCCATCAAATCCACATATCCTTGCCTTCTTACGAGTTCTTCCGACTGATGTCATCCCATTCACAAATGTCAATGCCGGAAGAGTTGGAGAGCAAATGACCATTGTTCCGGATAAGGATGGACAACAGATCGAAGGACCAGTGATGCAGTTCGATATTTCTCATCTTTTCATCATAATTACTTCGTCAACACTTTTTTCCCTATTTCCGTCATCAATTCTCTGACATTTTCCATCATATATCATTATTTTATTCCTTCAGAAAAATCTCATCACTCAACAGACTCCGAAGCTTCTCGTCGCAAGCTCTGAATGAACTCACTCATCAACCAGAGCATCTCGTTGACTCCTCGCCTCCACACAGCATGCCAGATCTTCCTCTCGCTGCTGTAGCTCCCATAAATATCCCTGATTCCATTCTCGAAGGAGATCCCGTCATGGATGAAGAAGAAGATCCAATCGCCACTGTCACTGTCATGCCAAACAAAAAAGAAGACGTTGTCACTATTGTCCAACCAACGCAAAGTACTGCCCCTCCAGGCGATCTCACACTTGAATCTCCATTATTTGCGTCTCCACCAGCACGCCCACCAAATTCGACCAAAACTGAAGATACACCGTCGCCCTCGTCGTCCATCACTCCCAACCTCAAACGTAATTCACAGTTTGGCATCCCAACATACATCCCAACTGCCCCATCAATCCAACAGTTCCCCCGAACTGACATTCCTGCAGAAGTAGTTCAGAATGGGAATTCAACAATTGTTTTATGTGTATATAACTTTGCCCCAACACCCCAGTACTGTCTTTTGGATCTTCCTGAGTTTGATGGCTACCGTCCGATCGAATTGACAGGTGGCGAAACATTCCCCACAATCTCGAATGAACGGCCTTATCTCTTGACACTCCCACAATACGGATGGTTCTGGTTCGAGTTGCGAAAACACTAACACTCAAACTTTCATTAATTCCTGCTTAGCTTGGCGTTATCCAGTTTTTATTCATAGCTTCTTCAAACACCGTTCCGTCCGTTTCTGATGTCTCTCCGCTTCATTTGCAATCTTGCAAAAGATAGAAAAGTCAATAAACTAAGATTTGGTTGTGGGTAATGTTGAGAGTAAAGATGTGATGAATTAATAGTCTTGGGTATGTGGAGGTTCTTCGTTTTCAATAATAACTTCGCGTTTTGTAACAACAGTCTTCTTAGTCACACGGAAATTGAATTTTGCAACAATCATAAGCATGCCGATGAATGTTAACGTAGGCATGAGAAATTGAGCGAGGAGGTTGTGGACAGTCTTCCAGTGCTGATGCCACCCAGAGCAGCCCGTCCCGAAGAAGTTGACCCATGAAAAGATGACAAATGTTAAGTTGACGATGAGATGCAAATACATGAGGACGATATTGTAGCATGGGAGGATGTTCAGAATTGCGGTGACGGCTGTGAGGATTGTGGTGACCATTAAGAGGACACGGCACCAGACATAGTTACCATTGTAATAGACAACGCACCACGGTAGCTTTGGATCCTTTGGGACGACATCACTGATGAGAACGACCATCGTAACGAGGTGGGCAAGAGCCTGGAAGATAAGGAACCATGATTTTACTGAAAGAAAAATGTGCACAACATGATTGAGAAAAAAGAGTGAACAGACATGGGAGAAGGAATTTGCGCTCAGGTGAGATGAAATTGAGGACGAGCCAAACGAGCGCGAGAGCATGGAGAACAAGAACTGCGATCGAAAAGCCATTTCCAACATCAGCTTGCGCGCAATATGGAGAGGCACCGAGGATGTAACTTGATTGAAGTAGTTCTGGGGTTGTCATAAATAAGTGCGGTCAATCCAGCCCGTAATTCTAGTCTTGAATCGATTGGAAATGATCGTTCCGACGTGCACCCGAGATAACACGAGAGTTTCGTTGTAATACTCCAGTTTCTTAGCGTAATAGCACAGTGGAATCACATGGGAGATTTGCTGTCTCTACGTCACAACGAATGGGGACGATCAAATTATTCTCCCGAATTTTGAGTTACTCTGAATGATATACTCACGTACATGCCACCATCAGCCTGAACAACTCGTTCCTTCTCAGTTGTTACTTCCAACCGACACTAACTATTTCGGAACGAAACAAGAAACATCGTCTGCCTTTCTCTCGTTTGTGAACTTTGTCAAAGAAGGAAACACCCCCGACGAAACCACGACAAATGAAGCATGTCTTCTTCTCTCAGCGATCACACCTGGAAGCGACACATTGTGGACCTCAGTCGAATGTTTCCATGAACTGATTCCGTCAGGAAATGACCCTTGCCGGGGTTTTTTAGAAGCCATTGTGGCACTTCTGACGTGCAAAAACCAGAAAGTTGTTCTTTCGACTCTGAAGCTTGTGTCGGAAAGTGTGAAATGGAGTCCTCGAATTGTTCGCTTCGAATTGATTGAATCGGGTCTTTTCACACAGCTGCCGCGTTCATTCTGGCTGCAAGAACTCCATTTGAAACCTCTTCCCAACCTCTTCATTGCGTCAACAATCAACCGCTGCTTATTCTGCTCGACAACATTTTGTGTGAAGGATATCTCGAAGAAGAGGGAAATCACGCCAGACCAGATCCGGGAAACAATTTTTACGAATGTTGTTGAACCTTTAGAGGAATTTTATGAATATTACAGCTTCCACAGACATGAAATGAGAGATGACCATTCATCATTTCATTTTGTTCGATTGTTGGAAACCCTGGTTCGAATAGCAGCATTCCATGAACAGACCACGAATTTTGTCATATCATCATCGATCTGTCTGGCATTCACGAGCTGTTTGTCTTTCTTCACCACAATCACGTTACAGGAAGGATTTCTGGAAAAACTAAGATTTTGGATCAAAGAACAGGAAGAAGGTGAGGAGTTGGTGAAACTGAGAGGGAGACGAGTGATGGGGAAGCTGAATGAAGAAGGATTGTTTGACTTGCTTCTGTTGTTCATTCGGTTGGAAGAATATGACAATGACGTTCATCAACATGTGTTGACAGCGGGCAGAGTGATTCAGTTGTTGGGCGGAAACAACGATTACTTTGCATAGGAAGAACATGCCAGGATTGATGCCATTTCTGGGAATCAAGGATTACATCACAACCCAACAATCATGAGATGACTTCTACCCAATTAGCGTTATCTTTTTTTCAAAACACAAAGTTAAACAAGCATATTATCCTGATTTGTGAAAACTTTTCGGTCGTCCCCACAATAATTGTTTGTCATCAAAAAAATGGCAGAGCCGGAGGAGTCATCGTTCATTCAGCATCAATCTTCTATGATGCCGCAGCAAGTTCCAATAAATGATCACATACCTGTCTACTTTGTCCCAGAGGATGAAGTCATCGAAAATATTGATGCTGACGATATCGCCAATCCTTACACTTGCAGCATCTATTCTACAGATGTATACGCGTATCTCAAACAGTTGGAGGTTTGTACCATCAACTTTTACATCATTCATCCGTTATCATCGTCCATTCGATCATGTGAACCTTTCTTTCCTCCATAAACTCCGTTCAATTTGTTCCTCATTGTAGGTAAGTCATAGACCGACCCCAAATTATCTCCAAAAGCAACCACAGTTGAATGCACGAACGAGAGCCTATTGTATTGACTGGTTGGCCGATCTCCACCGGACTCTCTCTCGGACGTATCAAGCATCTCTACAGGCAGACACACTCTTCACATCGATATCACTATTTGATAGGTTTTTGTCGGTCCGTCAGATACCTCAAGACAAGCCATATCTCGCTGCCATCTCCTGTTTCCTCATTGCGACGAAATTTGAGGAAACATACTACCCCTCTGTCAACCAACTCCTTCGATTTGCCCCAAAAGTGGGAACTAAGGAAGATATTCTGAAAATGGAGCGGTTTATTCTCTCAGATCTCCGTTACACAGTTGGCTCGCCAACACCATTGACTTTCCTCAAACGATTTGCAAAAGCATCTCATGCAGATCCCACACTCGGAATGCTATCTCGATATATGTCGGAATACTCCCTCATGAATTACTCATTAGCTACAAACTATCTTCCTTCACAAATCGCGTCATCAGCAATCGCCCATTCACGGATCATTGCAGGTCAAACGCCATGGACTGCCACACTACAGTATTACACAGGTTATTCATATCAAGAACTTGCAGATTGCATGCGGGAAATGAAGGTTGCTGTACAAAAGGCGCCCCTGCTCAAAACACAGACAATTTACAGAAAGTATGCTTCGAGCAAATATCTCAAAGCTGCTATCACGGCTTCGAAGCACATTTAATTCTTTGAATTCTTCATAATGGTTGTTGGAATCCTTCTCCTCATTTTTCTCATTTCATTCATTATAAAAGTAGCTATTGTTATGGATTGCGCTGTATAGATGAGAAGGTAACATATGGTTCGTGATGGTGTCTCAAAACCTTTCGGTAGACTTCCTGATCTCCGCTTGTTCTGCGATTCAGACTGAATCCTGATCTCTCTCAAGATAAGAAATGTCGCAATGAAATCCGGCTAAGCGATATATTTCCAACAGAACAATCCAAAAAAATCTTAACTTACTGAAACCAGGCAGAGATGAGCTTTGTTCAGTTGTCTGTTCTCAATTCAAGACAGTTATTCGAGGGACTGATGGTTTATTGATCATCAACGGTTGTATCTGTTTGTAGGATTGGTTCGAGATAAATTTCTGATGAGGACAAGTCATATAGATTCTGATTCGGACGAGTGGTGTTTTTGAATTGGAATTCGCGTAGAAGGTCCCAAAAACTGTTTAATGAATGCTTCCTGTCCATTTTTCATCGTTCCACTGAAGGGATTTCAAAGACAAAGAATAAAAGGTGAACGAAAATGAGTTGGATATTCACATTTTTTTCAGTTTCTGTTTCCCATAAATTACTGAGATTTTGATGAAATAAAGGAAAAATCAATGCCAGGAGCGATGTTGAAACTGTGTATACAAAACTAAGAGAGTATACATAAAACTGGACGGAATAACAGTTTCACATGATTGAGCAGCCAGTGGAATCACTATCTCGTGATTTTGGTTTATGCATTCGCTTCCGGCGATTCAGTTTCATCCTCTCCTTCTCAAAATCCATAATGAAACGCACTTGCTCCGAGTTAAGGGCGCCTGGTCGCTTTTGCCGGATCTTGGTTACAACCTCCAGTCCTGTGATCCCATAGTCATATGCCATGATCGCTAAGCATACTAACATTGGAGCCCGGCCCAGACCGGCGACGCAATGAGCACAAATAGTGGGATTTGGTGAGGTGGAGATCACCGATTCTGGCGACGGCGTGGAATTGGGAACTGCTGCGAAAGATGGGTCATCCAATCCATCTGATTGTGAGTTTGAGTTGGGGGTCGATTTCTGTTGACGGGGGGCCATCGATGAAGCTGGGAAGACATCTGACCGAACGGATTCGATAAAATTGAACCACTACGTGACAATTTGATGACATAAACGAATGAGAATAATGAAAACCTGTTCAGTAATGTAGACAGGGGGCTTATTCCCGTCGGGAAACTCAAAATCGAGAACTGTACAACTGATATCGGCGACGTCCGCAGGAGAGTATGTTGACTCACAAAATCGAACAACATAATGACAGTTGTACTTCTGGAGTGTTTGCTTGAACAATGGAAGGGTTTCTGCGGTTGGGCTGGAGGAGGTGTGGGATTAGAGCGAAGTCAAGAGTGGCAAAACAATAGGAGCGCAAAAGAGACAATGTTGTGATTGAGAGACAGAAGAACAAACCAATCTGTGATCAGAAAATTCCAGAGTGACGTTTCAAAGAGTGTAGAATTGATTGGACGTCGAGTTCTCGTCTGAGAAAGAATAGTGTGAAAATCATGATAGAATGGACGATGATGAAATGAATAAATCGAGAAAAGGGCAAGTGGAGACGATAGCAATGACATCAACACATACAGCCATCGGAATCACGGTGGACGCATCATGCAACCCTTAATTCATATTTGTTGGTTGATTTTTCTGAAAATTATAGATTCTAGAGCTTGATGGTGTGACAATGAATAGAAAACAACGCAAAACGGAAAATAACAGAATTAATGTGTAGTACTTGATAACTGAGTAAAAATTGGGAGACGCGATCCAACCAGTTGTATCGGCTTTGGAAGTAGAATGTCGGAGGTTGAAATAGTGTCAAAATGGGTTTCTGGGTTGGGCATCGGCAAATGAGCCGAATGATTCAACGGCGGAACGCGAGAGGGGATTGTGAGGTGAAGTGTTGTCGATGAAGGAAGTGTGACTGTATCGAACAACCCCGAAGTTGGTTGTGTTGTGTGAAATGAGACATTGTACCATGGCCTAGCTGGTGATGTAGTGGTGTTTGCACCAGTGTCCATGTCCAGTGGATTTAGATTATGAGATCGATCTGACGAAACGGGTTGATAATTATAGACTTGAGCGTATGCGATCAATTTGATCAATGGTTTCAAATCAGACAAATCAATAGAATCAAGAGTGTTGGTGTTTTCTCGACTTGAACTCAGCGACGAAGGGAAGATATTTTCGGATTTTTGTGAAGTTTTGATGTTCTGACTCAAGAGTTGAGAAAGTGAGACCGGAGTTTTAGAATTTGGCCGATGAGTTGATGTTCCTCCTTGCACGATGTCCACAGGTTGAGATTGAGTGATAGACGACCGGGAGGCAGGAAGATGATGTGTCGTGTCGTTCGATGGGAAAGAATGATGAATAAAACGAGAGTTTCCGACAGCGGATGGCATCCCAGTAGTCGACGGTTGTGGCATCGTGGGGGAACGAAATGAATTGAAGTGAATTGAAGACATACGAACGGAAGATGATATGTGAAGCCCATTTTTCGGTTTTCAGTCGGATCAATTTGAAGATCCAAAAAATGTAATGATACGAATATCCAATGAAGAAACGGGCTTGTTTGACATGTTATAAAACTTTGGATCCATCTTCTAGTCCAAAGTCAGAGAAACAACAACTTGGAGAGAGCTCATAAAAAACTCAGTTCTTCTGTTTCCCTTGGCGTTTCTTTTTCGGTTGAAAGGCAAATGTATCTGATTCCTCTGATGAGTCTCTTGAATCTTCTTTCTTCCCTTTTTCTTTCTCAGATGGTTTGGTTGGTCGATCTCGTTTCATCTTCCTTGTCACTGGTGGTTGCGTCGTGGAAACACTATCAGATGAAGGGATTGGTTGATCTGTGTTCTGTTCTCCGTTGTGTGGTGAATGATTTGATTTGAATTCTTCATTTGTTGGGTTTTCATCTTCATGACGTTCATGTGGAATGGGGTCTGCTTTGTTGTCAGTGAATTGATCTTCAATGTGATCTTTTGGAGGGATATCTGTGGAGACAAGGGGAGAGCTTGTTGATCTGTCATCTTGATGTTCCTGAGGTTCGTTCTCAAGTTCTGAAAGATTTGAATTAGTAATATTGAAAATGTCAACAAAATTGTAAACAATACCAAGTACATGTTGATTGTCAATTAGTTGGTCCGATTCTAGTTGCTCAATCACCATCTTGTTCGATGAGTCATCTCTGTCAATTTGAATGTTTAAAGACTCATCAATCACTTCGTTTTCATTTCTATCATCTTTTTCCTCGCGTGGTTCATCATTTTGTTGTTCGTCCTCGTCATCATCTTGAACCATTTCGCGAGAGAGGCGTGGCTTTTTCTCATCGTTCTTTTCGGGAAGTTTCTGGAGATGTGGCATACTCTCAATCTCATCTAACCATTTCTTGTCTTTTGAAAGGATTCGATATCGATCCTTGATTTGGGCATCAGTTCTGTCGAGATCGAGATCTGCATCTTTCGCGATGTCTGCCCATTTCTTTCCATGACGACGAATTCCTCTTTGAAGAAGAACATCTTCATACTTTTCCCATTTCTGTAGTAAAGTGGGGATGGAGAAGGGATGAATGAGAAAAATGAGAAAAACTGACTCTTCTCTTGTCCATTGTTGGTTTGTGTCTCCCTGTTTTTGATTGTGGTATTTCGTCAATGAGTCCAACACCAGCTACGAGAAGATCTCCAGAATTAAGAATGCACACCAATTCCTTTTCTCCCACTCGATTCACCATATATTGAGTACGATAAAGTCGTCTGTTTCACTGATTCATGGATAGAATTGCTAGACTCATCCCTATCAAGTGATAAAGGATCATTCAGTACACGAGTCTTTGGTTTTTTTGCAGGTTTTTCGGTTCGATGTGGTTGGAGAACTGCCATCATTGGTGTTGGTGGTTTTGGCATTGGATGTCTCGAAACTGGTTCTTGAATGATTGAAAGAGACGTAGATTTCTGTTTTGGGAGAGTGACATCCTTCTGTTCTATGGCAACTTCGACTGGCATTGTCTCAACTCCGACATCAACTTTGCTGAGTGGCTGAATTTCTTCTGTCGATTTTGATTGGGAGACAGATTGCGTTTGAATAGTTGAAGGAGTTGAGTAGATTGAAACAAATGTGGTTTGGATAAGGGATGAGAATTCGTCTTGCTTTATTGATGCTTCATCCTCATCGAGTTGAAGGTGACTAATTTGCTCCAAAATTCGCAATACAATAAATTTGTTCGAAAAATGAAGTTTGCTCCGAATAAACTCAGTGTGAAGTCTTTCTCGAACAGATTTGGGCAGTGGGTGTGAGAGGATTGTCTCGTCTTCGATGAGAAGTTGGAACGAATTTGATGGGGGTCGTTTGATGCTATTTTGCAGTTCAGGATATAGTGATTCCCAAAGGCAATCGAAAACGAGTGTCAAAGATTGTAGGGCGTTCGTATTGAGTGGATGGGAGAAGAGGCGATGTTCGCCATGAAATGTATGATTGGCATATCGAAAAAGATCACCATATGTGGATGTTTCAACCGAAACCAGAATTTCAAGGAGTTTAACGTGAATGAGGACGAGGACTTGAGTCAAGTTTGAGAGTGGTGATGTTTGAGGGAGTGAGAGAATTCTACCAAGATCTGAGCGCAGGAGAGGAAGGTCAACGATTTCATTGCGTGATAAAGCAACAAGACGACCAAGAAAGCCTTGGAACCAAGATGCGTCCATCACCCAAAAATGATTTTTGGTTTTGTTATTACCATCCCGGACTCTTGCATGGTTGCATCTTATTGTCGAGAAATAATGCAATTCAGACAGAATCTTGAGGATTTTCAATGAGAAAACAACGGTCTGAATTACAGCAGGATTGTCGAACAAACAGTCGCCTATGGAACTTACGACGGAGAAAAACATTCCCAAATCAACAGTAATGTATGAGAAATGATGTTTTCTATGATTTTTATTCTCCAATTTTGATCATGTGCAGAATGATCATGTCTGCATCTCATGATCAATTACTTGAGAATGGAGAACCGGCCTGTATCGTTTTATTCCAATCATTAATCATGTTATGTCATTTCCATATGAAAAATATTGTGTTCAGGCAGTCTTCTCCAAGATTATTACTTCTACGTTGAGTTAACGCATGTCCAAAATCTCGCCTGCAATCACAAATAAAACAATACTGGCTCGACAGATTTTTGTCATATTCTCATGTTCATCCAATAGGATCTTTATCTCTCATATTTCCATATCAAATCATTCCGCAAAATTCCTTTGCGTCAATTTGAGTTTCGCTGATCGTCGAGAAAGACACGATCCAACTCTCAGTTTGCCAAAACTATTGAGAAGTTGATTTATCATTTTTTGGCTTTTTTCATATCTTTATACAACATTTCTCCCAACAAATATCCTTTTCATTCCATCTATATCAAAATCTCAGAAACTCACCACATCCGCTGTTCTCCCCTCATAGAAAAACTTGAAGCAATCATTCCCGGTTTTTTGGCATAGAAGATCATTTAGTGGAGGCTCCCTTCTTTTCAAAGTGTATCAATGTGTCCTTATCGAACACCATTTTTCGAGAAGTTTTTGATGAGCTGAAAATGAGATCTGGATTCTCGTCGGGCGATATCTATGGCCAAAAATATATCGGCTATGTGGATTAAATGAGCTTTTGCTTGACTTTCATGATTCAAAATGGCTTCAGCACCCTTCTTCCACTTCCAAAGACGATCGGACCATAATCTCACTCTTTTAATCATCTCCTCGCCCTCACATTTGACAATTTTCTTCCACAAAGCTACAATCATCCACCCGATCATTAAATTTCAACATTAACTCTTCTACTCCGGAATTTGTGATTAGGAGACATTCGAGAGAGAAAAGTGTCTGTTTTCTGGGAAACGAGCCGAATAATGTTGTAATGAAAGTTTTACGTGCGAGAAAAACAACAATGACCGCACATAGACGAGAAGGGAGACGAAAGCAAGGCAGAACTCGCGTCATGCTGAAGTAGAAGGAGTGAGATGCGGCGTGTGACGACACAACCAACCAATTCGATCTCGTGTGGTTTCCGGTGTGTCGGAAAGAAGAGAGAGAACGAAAGTTCTGTGGGAACAAAATGCGTAGAAGACGAGAATTATTCGAGAAGACAATGTCCTCATAAACAAGTTAGTGTCGAGATGAGAACAGAAAAAAGGTAGCGGACGAACAAGCTGTCCAAGCTTGAGTTATTCTGTGATTGGTCGATGAGTGAGTGGTGACTTCAGTCGACATTCAAAAGTGATTAGCTCGTCAGAGAGATGGAGCATCCGAATGGCTGAGCTGGGTCGGAGATATAACCGAAGAGTGAATGACGTGGAAGGGGTGGCTTGGCAAATGCGAGTCATTCGTGTGTGGGTGAGGGGAGAAGATCAGATGCGCTCAATCCTGTGTTGTGGAAAGTGGGTGAAGTCACGATAGGATTGGATCTGATTCAATGGAAACCAATAAAGTGTGACATGATGAAAGAAGAGGGGATCGGAAGAAATAATCATTTCAGGGCAACTTGGGTCTCAGTAGGAACATGAGTCGGGGACGTGATGTGAGGTTGAACGGATTATCAAATGAAAAGAAGTCAGGCTGGGCTGTGATAAGGTTGGTGGGAGTTTGGGGGCGAATCGCGGAAGGAGTGGGTGTCGATGAATGAAGTCAATTCGGTGAGTGGTGGTCGGTTATCTGGATCCACGGACAGACACCGGACTAGCATTTCTTTCAGATCCTCGTCTCTCACTTTCTGCATCGGAGGAACTATCCCAAGTCCCATCTGCCGACATGCATTCACCACATCCTGCTCAGCGAACGGGACGAGTCGGGTCTCAATTTCCCATAGGAGGAGGCCAAGACTAAAAACTGACGCCTTTCCGTTGTCGATTTGTTCTTGTTTCTCAACCACCTCGGGAGGTTGCCATCGAAGGTAATCAGCTTTCTGTTCAGTGTTGGCAGGAGGTTTGGTTGGATCGGTTTCTTGTTTCTGGGCTTCGTTCATTTCTCGAATCATTGCTTCTATTCGAGCATGTTCGTCGAATCTCAACTGGATGAACACTCTGTTCTGCTTGTCAACAAACACCGAATGTGGTGACATCTGTCGGAGTGCTGCAGTTTCTGTGTTCAGCTCAACAAGAGCGCCAACACCTTTCACCAACGCTTTCTGCACGGCTCTCTTGTCGAATCCGGTGCCGTCTTTGTGGAGTTTCTCGTACAGCGTTGTCGTAGCTCCAATCACCGTCACTTCGCACTTCTCTCCGCACATCATCACATCCATTGGTTCTCCCAGAGTCTGTTCTCGATCGGTCTTGTCTTGGTCGGTCAGTAATGTCTTTCCTGATTCGGTGTGAATGAAAGCATTCTGCTCGACAAGTTGCGAGATCTGTTGCACACCTGCTGTCTCCTTGACTTCCTCCACTTTCACTTCGATTGAATCTGGTGGGTCTTGTTCTGCCATTTCTTTCATTCTAGCTTCGGTCGCTTTCTTTCGCTTATGAACGATGACTATCACAACAATTGAGACAATCAGGCACAGAACGAGAACACAGACAAGCGGGATCAGCCAGCTCAACAGGGTCTTCATTTCTGGGGAGAGTGTTTTCTTGTCAGGAAAAGAAGAAAGGGGGATTGTGAACGACAATCCTTCCACAATTTCAATCGGAACATCATCAGCTGTGTTATTCGGGCTCTTTCGAAGTGAAAGGACTTTGTATGTTGTGTTGTGTGTCAGAACGCGATCCTTCCCAACCACAACAATCTCGTGGCTTGTTCCGATGAACACTCCAGCGAGTGTTCGCATTTGGACTGTGAAGCTCACTTCCTTCCCGTCTTCCATGACTGTACACTCCATGCTCCCACTCAGCGAATTCTGCCCTTCCAGTGTGATTGTGGCCAAGTTGCTGTCATCCGAAACAAGAGCAGCATCAGCGTTGGACACAATCGCGGGAAGAGTGGATGGAAGGGTGAATGTGAGGAATGACGAATTGGCCGTCAGATCGAAAAGAAGTGGAACTTTGGCGAAAGTGAAAACGGCATTCGAAGACGGCTGGTCTGACCCGCGCAGAGCGATGATTGATGTGAGAGTGAAGGTCTTCCCGAG
The DNA here is from genome assembly GCA_033064195.1 of Blattamonas nauphoetae. NCBI lineage: Eukaryota > Preaxostyla > Oxymonadida > Blattamonas > Blattamonas nauphoetae. Next base: position 41,359 of record JARBJD010000408.1, read on the forward strand.
GAGTTTGTCAGCTGGGATCGTTCCTGGGACAAACCAATCACTCATTCCCTTCGAGCCGTTCATCAGGATTGTGAAAGTGATCTCCTCTTCATTCCCCTTCTCTCTCATCTTCACTTCACACTGTTGCTCCACATTGGGAAACCACGCCTCGATCTCCACTCTCAGTTTCCCGGCTCCATTCGTCTCTCCCTTCACTTGAGTCGTCAGGAGTGGTCCGACATTCTGTGCTCCCGCGCTGTGATCGGCATATTCGAAAATAGTTGGGCGTGCTGCTGTCGTCCAACAGTTCTCAATGGTGAGTGAGTAGGGCTGGTCATGTGGAATTCCATTGTAGACCTGAATCTCACAGAACGGAAGACCATCTTCATGATCCTCCAAATTGATCGATTGGTCCTCGTTTGCGAAGAGAACTCTGGTGAAGATAACAGGTTTTGTGGTATAATAGGAGAGTTCGATGCACGAAACGAGGGAGCAGTTGATAATCTGAATGTCTTGAAGGATGAGTGAACCAACGCCATCCGAGGTAAGAGACATGGCCGATCCATAACTTGGAGCAACACATTTCACGAATGAGCAACCCGAGACGGTGGTGTGGAAGGGGATGGAGAGAGACAGTGCCCCGATTGCTGGTGCACTGCACTCCTCAAACAAACATCCCTCGATCGTTGCTGTGCATGCTTTCCCCTCTCCAGACGAGTCTATTGACAACGCTCCGGTAAATGGTTCTATACCCACGTTAAGTTTCACTGCGGAGCATGACTTGAAGATGCTGTTTGAGAGGATGAAGACGATTGTGTCGTCAGATGACGGGTTCATTGAAATATGGGCTGACCCTTCCATGTATCCAGAGTGTGAATTCTCACACAACAGACTGGAGATTGTGACAGAAGAACGAAAATGGGTGACAGCAAATGATCCTCCACGCCCTCTTTCTGAACTGCATCCAACAAACCGAAGATTTGTAAGGATTTGCTCGCCGATTGGTCCGAACAGCCTCAACGCTCCACCAGTCGAGGCTGAAAAACAATCGGAGAAATTGGTTGTTGTGAGAAGGATTTGTGACCGGGAATCAATGGGATAGTCAGAATCAATGAAGATGTCGATGGCTGATCCAAATTCGTCCGATCTGCATCGGCTGAAGGCACAGCCAGTGCATGTGAAATCGATGAAAGTGTCGGAAGTGACTGTGAAACAGCCTTTATTCCATCCGTCGTGAGAGGGATCACGAGTGAAGGCGCAATTCTCAAGTTTGATCTTTCCCGCAAAGTCTGTGAACGAAAGGGCTGCTTCGCCGATGTTTCGATCGGCAGCAGTGAAATCACATTGAGAGAATGTGATCGAGTTTTCGCTGGAAAAGATGCGATCGGGCATCGGGCATGATTCTGAATTGTGAAGGGTCCAGACAATACTGAGTGCACTCCAATGACTGTGGCAGAAATGTTCACGAGACGAGATGAATCAAGTGTTGCTGAAGCTCCTTGAGAATCAACTCACCGTCTGTCATTTCTCCATTTTCCCATCTTTCATTCTGTATCGCTCCCATCAGTCCCTTCAATCATTCTCAAATGACTTCCTTCCAATGGTTCATTTCCAGACTGCAAAATTCTCGATAAGTGCGAATCGAAATTTATGTCTGAATCCACCAGCATTCGCTGTTTCGCAGTTGGGCGCCGAGGTCAGGTCAATTTGGACAATGCTGAAACCAACTGTGGAATTTCTGATCGAAAAAGTTTGACATGATGATTTTGTTTCACTGGATCGTGTGGCTGCTGGTTCTTTGAGAGTAACTGTCCAAATAACAGGATGCTTGAAGGTTCGTTGCGGATATTTCGTGATCCCTGAAAGTTGATAGTCTCATGATCGAGAACCACAGCATTCCCGCAAAATATTCCCGGTAACAGTTTGATTGTGGCTGTATTAGATTCAATTCGTAGATGTCTTGACTGGATGAGTTGTTTCATTGGGTGGATAACGGACTTGAATTTCTGATTCATATAATGTGGGTTGTGGCACATTAGGACAGGAGCGAACAGTGCCAAGGCAGGGATCAGCATCAGTGGAATTTGCTTATTTCGAGTTTGATCAAGCCCACAATGATCTTAAATGTTGAATCCAAATAATCGAATCAGTGTTCATTTCGAAAAACAAACCTGAAATTGTGTTATTCAACGGCAGAGGCGGACTTTATGGGCCAAAAACAAGAAATGAGTGGAAAAAATTGTGCTCGGCGGGGATCGAACAGTCAGACCGATTTCCGGTTCTTGGTTTTAATCCAGAGGAAAATGGGTTGATCTCCAGAACAATGCAAAATGGAGAAAATGTGAATAGATTCAGACTATTATAGGCATGGGCAACAGTCAGTCAAAAGAGACCGAGTCCAGTCACCGAAATGAACGTAGTCGATTTAACCCGCAACTCCGGATTAACCCACACCCTGGATCTGGGACCCAGAATTCGGATATATTCGAAATTGCATCGTTATTTTGCCGTTATTTCATATTATTTCATAGGAATCTGTTCTGGAGAACGCTTAATCTCATGAAATGAACAAGAAAAGAGGGTTGATCAAGATCTCAACACAAAAATGAAACGAAATGGGAATCGAACTTTTGGAAAGGATATTTCGACATTTGGCGATGCTGAGATGACGGGAGGTGTCAGCTGGGCCCGAATGAGTGAAACAGTCGAGTTGAGAATAGTGAGTGCTCGAGAGATGAGTGGAGTGAAGGCGGAAGGAGGGCAGAGTGGGCGAGATGGTGAAAGGAGGGCAGAGTGGGCGACAGGGCGGAAGGAGGGCAGAGTGGACGACAGGGCGGAAGGAGGGCAGAGTGGACGACAGGGCGGAAGGAGGGCAGAGTGGACGACAGGGCGGAAGGAGGGCAGAGTGGACGACAGGGCGGAAGGAGGGCAGAGTGGACGACAGGGCGGAAGGAGGGCAGAGTGGACGACAGGGCGGAAGGAGGGCAGAGTGGACGACAGGGCGGAAGGAGGGCAGAGTGGACGACAGGGTTGAAGGAGGGCAGAGTGGGCGAGATGTTTCAACGAATGATTCGAGCTCGTCCTGCGAGTTGTGTGAGGGCTCCTGAAATGGTTGCACAGCAAAAGAATCGTTGAGATCGAACGTTTTGAAGGGAGTGAGTCAGTTTTGTTTCTTTGACCAATCTGATCCGGTCATACCATCATCCTCAGCTTGCTCCTCTGTATTGTAAACTTGACGTGATGGTGTTGATTTCCGTGTTGGGGAGAATGGTGAAAAGCAGGATCCTGGTGAGAGACAGAATCAGTCTCATTCTCAATCAAATCACGTGGTTGGAGTAGCTTCGTAAGAATCTGCTCCATCAGTCCGAGTGGGATATCATTGCATCACAAACTTGTCGAGCAGCCAGATGGGATCGAGTTTGAGAGTATTGGAGAGAGTGTGTCGCTGTCGCTGGTTTGGTGCTTGTCGTGTGAGATCGGATGTGTCCAGAGAGATGAGAAGTCTGAGTTGGATTATTGTTTAAGTGTATTTGGCGAAAGGTTGGCGTGGGAGGATGGAGAAACGTGGACGAGTGACGTTGGCTGAAACAGCGGGACAGACAGGAAGACGCCCAAAAGTTTAGTGTTTTGGTAGGACTGTTGACATAAATTTGAGCAAATGAGGCGATTGTATGAAGTGTGAACGGAGATACGAGGAAGGGATGGTGATGGAGAGTGAATGGGAAGAATTGGAGGGAAGAGTGGTGGTAGGCAGTGTTTAGGACGATGAAGATGAAAGATTTTTTGATGAAAACGAAAGCAATGAGAGAGTGGATTGAATTGTCGCGAATACGAAGAGCCAGACGGAATCGAGTCGAGAGAAGTGCGTATGCTGGACATAAATCGAGATTAGTGGACTCGAGAACGGACGAGTGGATTGAAGGAGAATAATGGAATCCAAGAGATTGAAGAGATCTTGCGATTTCTGCTCAATTTGGGAATTCTGAGGCGTCGACGAGAGGATCGTGGCGGTTGGAGTCTGATGAATATGATGGTTCTTAAAGTCAGCAATGAGGAGCGACAACGTCTGTTGCAGAGAATCCAGGGTGAAAGGGCTGAGTGAAACTTCTGCGGGGCCAGAGGGAGTGACAAGCTGAACATGCTCAGGAAACATGCGGCTTTCATCTATTCTTGTGATCTCCTTCAAAAGTGACGTGCGTTTGCATTTCCGCCGAGATTGCTCGATATCCACGCCCAAGGTATTTCTTGATTCAGGAGATCCCTCCAACGAGAGAAGACTCATCGACTCGGTCACGAGTTCTAGCATCATTTCAATCGTAATTTGATTGGTTTTCCGTCGATTCATATGTATCCGTAAAAGTTTTGGTGACGATGTCCAAAATGATCGGAATGAGGACGAACAGAGCGGACAACTCGAAGCGTGAGCAATTCCTCCCAAAATGCGATTCACGATGCATAATAATCAGTGTTTTGAGAAGGTAGAGAGTATCTCCGATAAATCCTTCATTGATGTTGGATGCTTCCAGACTCACAGCAGCTGAGATCTGGAAGAGTTTGTGTTCAAAACAAGAATCAGCAAATACGTGTTGGGTATTCACAAGAGATGTGAGGGAGATTCGAGTTGAGAGAGAGATTGTTCGTCCGTGAGTATATCAGTTTGTTTTAAGACAGGTGGAGTCATTTTTTTGTACAAAAATTAACCCACAATGAGAACTTTCGAAATGATGAAGTAAAATTTAGAGGTAATCATTTGAATTTAGACTTTAATGATGATTCGTACTTGATTCCGAAAAGATGAACACACAAGTTAACTTCGGTTGTTAGAATATGGAGTTGCGGGTTTTCCCGAAGTTGCGTGTTTATCCGATGATGTTGAATCGAGTCAGTGACTCACCCCATAAGACAAATTCAAGAGGAATCCAGACCCAAAACGCTCCCTTTTCAATTTAACATCACTTCTTGATTGATCATCACCTTGTTTTCTTGGTTTTTCTTTCTCAAAAATACGTTCACAATCTCCCTTCTCTTTCAATCGCTTTTTATGGTTTATCTTTCACATTTCACACTATTTTTTTAGAAATAGACTCATTTTCAGATGAATCAAACGAATTTAGCCACAAGTCATCACTTCACCCCATACTTTTCTGGAGAGTCACTTTGAGTCACTGATCCGCCCATGCAATCATGCAAATAGTCACCAGACTGACTGGACTGTCCGATCTCCTTTTCAACTGATACTCAGCGCGTGCATTGATCAGGTTTGGAATTTATTATTTTTACGTTTTTCGCTATTTGACAAAGGGACACCGATTTTGACCATCAGGAATCGCACACCCAAACTGATGATCCGTATAGAAAATAAGGGTAACACTATCATTTGATACTTCTGTATGCTCTCTTGATCTGCATTAGTCATGTTTGATTCTCAGAACATCTCCAGTCTCTCTTCTTGACCAGCCCAACAGAGCACCGTCTCACTCGTAACTATTGACAGTATTGTGTCCTCAACAATCTCAAGGTTGCTCAACAAAGTATTTTAATGAGAATATTGACAATATTCTCTGCTCAGTCAACGTATCTCACTCAATATTGACAGTGATTGAACTCAACCAAAGATCTCGACAAAATCTTGACTCATGTCAACATCGTTCCTCATTTCTCAACAAGAAATGGTATACTGTGAAAAACTTTTGCTTTTGTGGTTCCCCTTCGATGCCCCATCTTTTGCATCTTACTTTTCTTCAATGACCCATTCAGTTTGATCTTCGCGGTTTCTCCCCTAATGTACCACTTAATTGCAGCTTTTGTTCATCCTTTTCTCGACTTCTTCGTCTCTCATCTTTCTCTCTTCACGTAGTCTCACAAGCTTCGCCAGGCACTCACCATTTCTATCATTGTATGATGAGGAAGAGAAACTGTGCCGGCGATGGAAGAATACAGCTCACTCTTTTCCCAAACATTACCCCCACTCTGAAAATAACATCCTCTTCCCTCACAACGTGTCCCTCATCAACACTGAACGATCAGGTGGGAAAATGTCATGATTACTTGTAGACGGTTCATCCCCATTTGTTCCATCGAAAGTGTATTCTTATTGTGCAAACCATCACTCTTCATTTCATGTGCAGACAGGTGTGTTCGTCCCACTTCTGTCGCAGATTGGCCGACAACATTCCTGCCCAGTTTTGGCTCCGAATGTGATGTGAATTGACCGAAATGAGGACTCGAATGAGATGACCATTCGATGAGCCTTATCCTTTGGCTGTCGTTTCTGTTACTCTCGCCATCTTCAATACGATCCTTTCGACGCAACAACCCACGATCGTCCAAAAGTGATGCTGTGGTGATTGACGTTGTAATATTCGTCCCGTTGCAAGCAATTCTCGTTTTATCCCTCATTCTTAAGCTTCCTTCGGTTTCACCCATTCACAAGCTTCCTTCGGACCTTCATCCCTCAAACAATCGTCTCTTCAGAAATAAAGATCTCTCTCCAAGGAATCTCTGATACTCAAATTTCAGGCCAGATTGAAGAGGCGGAAACATTGCTTGAAGTCGTTACTTCGTTACTATCACTCAGCAACGTTGAGATCCTCGCCAATGCAGATTTCTCGATTGCTACGCTTCTAGAATCATCACGCATCAAGATTCAGAGTTCTATCCTGGACTTTGGAAGGGAATTCACCCAATTCGTCGCTGATAGGGGCAGGATGACACTAATCGACATCATCATCAACGCTCGCCCCGATCCTGGAAGTGATGGACTTGTCCACGCAGACACCCACCTGACCATGGCCAAGTGTGTCCCACAGAACGTGTTTGTTGGTCTGTCTCCAATATTTGGTCCATGTTCGTCCTCTGTGGAAATCTCACTTTCCATCTTCGCTAATATCGACCACGCAGTCCCTCTGCCTTATTCGCCAAGCCCACCTGTTCTCCAACCCTCTTCGATCACATCGCTCAAGGCACACTCCACAATTCTCACCTCTTCGACGATGGTGAACGTGTTCAACGATATCTTCGCCACAATCACGAATGCTCCGATTTTAGGTGAGGTCGTTGCTTTCCCACGATGTCCTATGCGAATAACAGACTATCAAATGCGATATGCTCTCAACTAACACCGAAGAACCTGAAATAACGTGGACGGCTCTCATTCAACAACACTCGGTCACCGATGAACACTCCAATCTGGAGTGTGTATTAATTTCAGACGCTGGGCCAACGAGAGATCAGTCTGTCCAGTTGAAGTTGCTGAGAAAAGATGAGAAGCAGACAAGCAAACATCATGCCCTATTCCGATCAGATTCTGCAGAAGCACGAACGCTTCGTCCGCTGTCACCTTCGCATTCCCTTTCCTCTCGCTCGGCGTGTCTCCTCGCTCTCCTTCGGGTGGAGTGTCGAGTGGCTGAGAACTCCCCATTCTGTCTTCGTCGCGAGCGAACTCCCTCGCTCGATACAGGTTGAACACAAACAGCAGCTGCGACTCGGATTGGGAAGGATACTGTTGTGTGGCGTGCTGGGTGAGGGAGGGCTGTGTCGGCTGGTCGGGAGGAAGGTCGAAAGGAGAGGCGGGGAGTGTTGGGGTGGCGAAGGAGAGGATGGGAAGGCGGAGCGAGGAAGAAGCGACCATCCCCACAATTCGGAACGGAACCGGCGTACATGGCTGAGACACAAGACAGAACAGAATCATCGAAGAGAAGAACAATACAAGAACGAGTGAACACAAACACTCTCACTCTCCCTCGTCGACTCCCACACAACCGCTACTTCTTTCGTCCCTCGCGTTCCTCAGCCACTGCATCATCACCGCTCGGAACGAGTCAGGCCCAATCAGACTGCTATCCACTGTCTTCGTGTGTTTCAGCCAGCCCAGCATCGGCCTTTGTCTGGCCTCTTCCTTCTTCGTGGCATCGGTACTTTGAACTGTCTTTCAGTCATCCTGTTCGTCGTCGGAATCGTCGTGAGCGAGTCGACTCCTGCGACCGACTCGAATGTGAGTTTCCGAACGAGGAGAGAGGAGGGAGCGATGGGACGAGGTGAGCGTGTCTCCGAATGATTGAGACGAAGAAGAGCGAGGAGAAAAGAGCAGAGACGGGCGATTCTCTTCTTCGTCCTCGTCGTCCTTCGAGACGAAGTGGAGATGCGTAGGACTCAGAAAGACGTCGAATGAGACATTCACTGAGAAGAAGGAGAGGAGAGGAGAGAGAGCGAAGGAAGGAGAAGGACAAACGAAGGAAGGCGGAGAACAGACTGTAGATTTCTGTATTTTCGTCACATTCACAATAACCACCAAGATTCACTTTCCTTTCTCATTCATCAGTCAAGGAAGTTTTCTCTCAAAATTTCACTCGATCTCCTGTTTTCATTTGCATATTTTCCATGAATATGTCAGGGTTGTTGTCTGGAGACTCGATCGTTGTGACTCGCCCATGAGGCATAATTTTGATCATTTCGAATTCCTCACTCAACGATTTGTCGGATTTCCTTTCAAAAAAGTATGAAAAGAGTACATAATGTGCTCAAACATCTACTGAACCGATCTTGTCACAAATCCACACATTTATTCACTCAATCATGGGCCAAATCGAGTCAGTCCTTAAAAGTTGAGTCAGGTGACTGGTGCCCATGCCTAGACTATTATTTCGTGAAGTGAGTAAAATAAATGACAATGCCTCCATGGAGAGAAATGGTGAACCTCGAACAAGCTCGGTTCGAAAGATTCAAAAAAACCAAGATTCTGAAAATACACGAACTAGAGTTCAAGATCAATAATTTCTTCCTCTTGTCAATCATGAAAGATGTGAACTGCTCTTTTCTGGAATGCATGAAAAAAAGAAGAGGTTTTGGAGTGTCCAATGTGAGAAAGGAGGAAGAAAAACAGTACTTTCGTAAATTTTTCAATAAATACACTCAACAAAATCAATTTTTTTACCCTGATATTTTGTTGAGCGAAAAATCGCATGTTTCACAATTTCCCAGATACTCCCACTTTTTGTCTCATTTGATTAGAAAATTCATTTCTCCTAAAGAAACTTTGCTGTGGAAAATTTTATCGTAATTGGTTCACAGGTTGTGATGATACGCCAAAACACATGAAAAAGCGGTCGAAAAGCGGGATGTTGAGGTTTCGTCGGGTTCTCGTGAGAGAAAATGCAAAAATGTTTGTCTTTTCTAAGATTGACCAATATTGGGTTTTCAAGAAAATAGTATTTTTCGTTGACCGTGGTTTGACAACCCGTCCAAATTGGAAAACCCATCCACCGATGAATTGGACACAAATTGTTTGTCTGAATATTTGATTATTGACCTTTGTTTTGTTCTCCTTTCTGAATCATTGATAAATTTCGATTTGTTGAAATATATAGAAATGAAAATTAATCTTTTTCTTAAAATTGACTTCGAACGGAGGGATCTTCAGTAACTTTTGTTCATCCCATTTCTCGTAAAATATCGAGTAGTAATTTTGTCCACTTCGTTCTGGGCTTCTTGGTTGCTCAGAGTCGCTTGCTCAAAGTTAACTTCGAAGTTTAGCATTCTTCATTCATCTTCATCCTCTCTATCGACGGTGCTGACGTCAGAAGGATTCCGCCATTGACGATAGAACGAATCCCAGAATACGAACGGTCACCATTTTGACTTGGATTGTCTAGAAGTCTCTGGAGTAGATGAGAAACATCGCGATCCAAGATTCCACAGCGCTGAAACGATAAGGAGATGGTGTCGATCGTGAAAGGCTTCTGACAGGCGAGTGGAAGAGCAGAAACAATCGCAGTACGATGTGCCTGTTGAGAGAACTCCCAAGGGGATGTATAGTATTCTTCGAATGGATTCGTTAGTGATTGGGAGGTTTTATCGTCGAGGGGTTGGGTGAGATTTGGTATGTTTGGATGGAGAGTTTGCAGTTGGATTTTGTTCAAATTACATATAACAGCGATATTTAAGGACGAGTGTGAACTATTGGTATCGAGAAGAAGCAATGCCCACATGTCTGTGAACTTCAGTGTTTCTCTTTAGTGTTGATTGCTGGGATGATTGTACCTGCCAGAATGCGGCGAAAGACGTAACGATTAATTTACCCATTTCCCCAACAATACTGGACACGATGATTTGTGCGATGTGAATTTAAGGCACTTGGGTCAGAATTTTGACATCATTCAAAAGTCCGAAGACCAACATTCAAAACCAATCTCCTCTCATGGTTGAGAAATGAATCGACCTTTCTCTAGAATTGGTGGATGACATGATTGAACAATCTTTCGAGGTCTTAGATCAAGCTGCGACAAGAGTGATTAATTGCTTGTTTTGTTTGTGAGTGTCGAACTTTGAATGATGTCAAAAATTCTGACCTACTTGGCTGAGTCTTCAGAGGGGAAACGAGTACATGAGGCAAATGTGAACCGTCTGCACATACTGTACATGCCAGCGTGACATTATGTATCACTTGAACTCGTGAATCTTGGATGGTTGAGATAACTGTTTCGTCGTAATCGAAAATAAATGCGTTTGGTAGGCAGAATTCATTACTCACAGTTTTCATACGAGTCATTCACTCGTGCATGTTTTGCTGGTTGCTTGCAGTCATTTCTGGCGCATCCTAGCAATTCCCTACCCAGCTGCCATCGAGTTCGGATCAGCCTCGTTTTGGATGACAAGATCCAACCAATATGGTTTGTTTAAAAAGTGTAAAGATTGACAAAGACCTTCTTTCTTCAGCTCATCATGTTCATTCAGCCAGGATTGAAAACTGTCAAGTTCTTCGGGAGGGACTTTGGATGGATGTCATTGTTGTTGAAATGGCCGCTTTAGTTTCATTGCCGCTCTTGCTCTTGAGAGTGAACAACAATGAATCCCTGTGATAGTTCGGAAAATCCCTGGCAGACTTTTCTTTTTCTCTCCAAGCTTCAACAACGTCAGAAGTTGATTTTTGTATTTCTATCTTGTTCATTTTTAAATACACAAAATTTCTTGTTAAATTTGTTTTCCATTTGTGAGTCCCACTTTTTGGTCCAACGTTCTAGAAGGAGATAGAGAAAGAGTGAGAACAAAAGTACAATGAACATTCCGAAGGTGATATGAGTAGTATAGAAGGCGAATGTGGAACCACGTTGGCAAAGACACCACTTCTATAGCTTTTTCTCCATGCCGATTGACAATTCAGAAAATACTTGGAGTAAAAGTCATTTTCATTTCAGAAAGTTGTCAATCTTAGAGAAATATTCTCTTCCAGAGTTCAGTTACTTCAAACTTTCAAGTTGAAGCAAAATTTCGAAAATTTCCAAAATGCAAAACCTTGATTTTGGCGGAAGCTGGTGTATTTTTTCAAGGTTCCGAAGGTTGCGACCCTTCTCATCGGTCCCTTTTAGACCGGCATCGGAACTCATTTTATCGGTTTGAGTTCCGAGACGTACGTTGGTCTTGCCAAGGGCCTAGACCATGCCAAAGGGCAGTGATATGTGAAATTAAATGCTTCCGCCAGGAATTGAACCTAGGACCTTCAGCTTAGTAGTAGTAGTGCGTGCACTCACCATTACCACTAGACTATCCGGTCCTGAAATTATCCCGGAAAATCAGAAACTTTATACCCGAAAAAAGACACTATAGCAGATTTAAAATTTGAAAACTTTGTCAATAAATTCAATATATAGCAAAATCGCTCCCGTGAAAAGTCATGCTTTTAACGAGGGTAACAAGTGGCCAAGAATTAAGATTTAGCAGATCGCTCCCGTGAAAAAGGCATGCTTTTAATCGGGGGTAAAAAAGTTAAAAAGGAAAATCTAACTAATTTTGAAAAATCGCTGACGAGAAAAGTCGTGCTTTTTAACGGGGGTAAAAAAGTCGTTCCCGTGATAAATCCATGCTTTTTAACGAGGGAGATAGGTAGACGATAAAAGGAATATATAGCAGATCTGAACATTCGAGGTATAAGGCACAGGTCGAAACTAACATTTTCAGGAGCTAGTAGCTCAGTGGGTATGTTCCAGTGTCCACCCGTTTCTAGGGGTGGTTCGATTCAGGCGAGGGGCAATCTTAATTTCAAAAAATGAAAAAGTTTCAAAATACCAAAACAATTTCAAAATTTAAAAAATTCAAAATTCAAAAAAAAAATTTCAAAAAAAAAATACTTAGGAAAATTTCAAAAATTTCAAAAAATTCAAAAATTCAAAAAATTCAAAAAATTCAAAAAATTCAAAAATTCAAAAATTCAAAATTCAAAATTTCCAAAAAGTTGAAGTATGATACCTCGACGTAATTTCCCTTGATACTCAGGCAAAATGGTGCCCTCGTGGCTAATGCGTAGAACGAATTGAAGGTTGGATTGGAGCGGGACGAGCTGGGAGGCTGTCCCCGGGGTTCACTGTGGGCATCACTTGAATGTGACCGTAAATCATGCCCCCAATACCTTAGCCCTTCAAGGAATTCGCCAGCAGTAGTCATTGAGTAGGATCATGATAGAGTGATCCCCAAAGGAGTATCGGGTTGTCCTACGGTAAAATCATACAAAAACTTGATAAAGGAAATGATGAACGATTGAACGATGAAGGCTTGAATGATTGAATTTCAAGTTGAAAAATGATACCTCGACGTAATTTCCCTTGATACTCAGGCAAAATGGTGCCCTCGTGACTAATGCGTAGAACGAATTGAAGGTTGAATTGGAGACGGTGGATTTCTAGGAATCCGCCCCGGGGTTCATGTTGGCTTCAGATTCTCTATAGAGAGTTTGACCGTAAATCATGCCCACCCAAGTCTTAACCCTTCAAGGAATTCGCCAGCAGTAGTCATTGAGTAGGATCACGATAGAATGATCCCCAAAGGAGTATCGGGTTGTCCTACGGTACAATCATACAAACTTGAAAAATTGAATGATGAATGATTGAATGATTGAAAAATGAATGAATGAAAAAATGAAACTAGGAAGAAAGAAACAAAAAGAAAGAAGCAAAATGAAAGCTGGCACAACAAGGAACAAAAATAAAAACTCTCAACACCTCACTTCACATTTCATTTTTATTTTTGATTTTTTAATTTGTATTAAATGACAACAGTGAATACTACTTATGTCTCGCTAAAGACTTCGAACCCTCCAAAGGGGAGCGAAAAACGTCGAACAGAAGCCAAGCATGCTTTGATTCAGTCAATGAAAGAAGAGAACTGTGAACTTGTCTCTGAATATGTCAGACACAATATCCCAGTCATCTATGTTCATGAAGGTGTTGAGTGGAGAATAAAACCAAAGTTGTGGAATCAAGGTAACAGACCACACATGTCACAACGTCGACACTATACACAATCATTTGTGGAGAATGAACTGAGGAAGTACAACTGTGAGCTCGTTGGTGAGTACAAGCAGGTTCCTGTTCCTACAGAGATGTTTTAGGGGTGTTCAGAGTGTTCACAAAATTAACGCTGATTTTTTTTATTTGATTTTTTTATTTTGCATATGAAGAGTAGGTCCAGTTAGTGCAAGTGTGAGACCTCGACGAAACGTTCCAAGATACTCAGGCAAAATGGTGCCCTCGTGACTGATGCGTAGAACGAATTGAAGGTTGGATTGGAGACGGATGATCGAAAGATTGTCCCCGGGGTTCATGTTGGCTTCAGATTCTTTACCAAGAGTTTGACCGTAAATCATGCCCACCCAAGACTTATCCCTTCAAGGAATTCGCTATTCTCTGTGAGAGCGTAGCAGTCATTGAGAAGGATTGAGATAGATCGTCCCCAAAGGAGTATCGGGGTGTCCATAGGAAACTCACACGAACATGAACAGGAACTACTCAACGGCTATTTTTGTCTTTTTTAATTGCAATGAAAGAGTTACCAAAAAATGAATCGACAAAAATACAATTCACAAATGATTGAGAAAATGATTGATCATAATCTTTCGACGATCACTGAGAATGCAGCAGTCATTCACACACTACAGACGGAATTAGAAACGAATCAGGAAGAAGTCGACACACTTAAGAAGACAACTGAAGCACAGCAGACAGCGATATCCTCAATCCAAAAAGTGGTAAGCACAAACGGATCAATCAGTTGTTCAGCTGGTATTGCGACACCAGAAATTGAGGATTGATAAATGTTAATGGAGCGAAGTGGAATATCTCAGAAGGATCACTTCCGAAGTATCCTGGAACATATCCGGCTTCAACATTTAAGTCTGGCATATCAATCTCACAATCGATTTCAGAAACTTCTGGAATTCAGTTCAATGGTGATGGTATTATCATGTGGTCACCGTGTGACACACCAGCATTGTATTACTACGATGAAGACACTGGTTCAGGAGTATTTTCAATATCACCAACAGGAGTTTTTCTCAGCTGTCAGACAGAAGAGTCAAAAGAAATATTGAACCATACCCTGATGTTCTTGAGCAACTGAATAAAGTCGAAATTGTGCAGTATCAGTTCAACACATTCGACTCCGAAGATCAGCAAAAGTCACAAAGCAAATAGAAAATGAGACAGATGAAGAACACTTGAAGAATTGCAAAGAGAAATGTGAATGCTTGAAGAAGGAAAGTGAGAAGAAACATATTGGTGTGATTGCACAACAGATCCAAGAGATATTCCCTGAAGTTGTGAATGATTCGAATCCAGATTGTCTTCAAGTTGATTATGCAGAACTCTCTTGCTTCGTGTGAAAGCCATTCAGGAATTATCCTCTATCGTCGGACAACAACAGACACTCATCAATGAACTGATCCAAAAATATAATACACTGATTAGTATTCCAACATGAGATCAACCAGAAATTCATAATACTCTTTTATTATTTTTCCATTGATTGTCTCTGATGTTTCCATCTCGATTGACTCACCAGAACTGTCTTTGAACCAGATCTTCACTATAGATTGTCGAGTAGTTAATTCCCACTTCTTTCGCTTCGCAATCTGTTCATTGCAGAAAGCAACATATGAATCATTGAATGCATCAGTCTGGATCCAATCACCATGGATTGTTATGTGCTGCGGTACATCTTTGAAATGACTGTCGATGCATCACTAATCTCTTCTTCACATGGATGAGTTTGCAGTCAAGAAAGTAGATGTATTTTTGTTTTCTGAATTGGTAAAATCAGGAGGGAGTTGAGCAGTGTGAGAATTCTGAATTGAGAAGTAACGTTTGACCATTTGTGATTTCTACAAAAATAAAATATCATATTTATTCAATTTAGTATCCTCTCTTCACTTCTTCATATGCTTCTTGAGTCGACGATCAATGACGTATCGCACTCGTGGCTGTCCATTCTCAATCCAGAACAGCCAGTATGTTGCTTGATGTAGTGCGAGAATTGGTGGAGGAGGACCTTCTGGAGTTGATGAAATATGGATCAAGCTCTCCTGTTTGATTGGTGTTCCTCTGTAGACAATATTAACTGATTCTGCTGTCGAGATTCCTTCTTCCACCTCAGCGATTTCACTTCGATCTGTTGGAACCATGAATGTGAAAGAAGTCGCATCCGTGACTGGTCTTGTTCTCTTGTAGTCAGCTCCTCTGTCGTGAAATACTCGAGGAACAAATTGAATTCTCAAACTCTTCTGTTGCTGAACAACCAAAATCACCATTCACCATCATCATTTGATAGAACTCTGGTGATATAGTTGACATCGGGAAATTGGGAAAGTTGGATCCAAGCATTTCGAATTGACCAACATATTGAGGATTCTGAAGACTGTACATTCATTTGGTCTTTCAGGGAATAAGCACATCAGATTCATGAGATTGTTGAGTTTGATGCTGATGTTTGATCTGACTCCATGGCATTTGTTTCTTTGATTGAACGATTGTGTGTCAATTCTTTCAGCTTTCAGAACATAAAGAGTCTTTGAATATGTGTTGAAGAGAGATTGCTTTGTTGCATCAGTCATTTGATATCCATAGCAAATCGAAGTGACTTTATCCACTGATGAAGAAAGAACAGTGGAAGTGTTGGCGATGTAGCGATGTATTTCACAGTACCTGATGATGGTTGAAAATATTGAATTTCGTTGAACTGGATTCCTGATTTGTGTAAATTCTTGAGTCAATGTCGAGAAGTCTCCATCGTTGATTAATTCTGTTTGGGATTGAGTTGACAGAGTTGATATCGATTTACTTTGATTTTGATCGATACTGTTTTCAAGTGTTTTCC
>JARBJD010000409.1:0-57373 GCA_033064195.1 Blattamonas nauphoetae
TCACAGTTTCAAAATCTTTCATCGCTGGTCCTGTCCTGTCATTCGAAGTGCTGGGAATGAGCCTTTTTGGCCCTAGACACGTCTGTGATGTCCGAGGGAGTCTTCTGAGAGTCATTGGGTAGCTGTTTTGTCAACGTTTGTCAACTCGGGAGATGATCATGCCGAACGAGAGGGGGAGCATGGAAAAGAGAACAAGAGATGGATGTTTGAACATCCTACTGAAGAAATGTTGTGTTTTGGAGGTTAATGTTCATGGAATTGGAGCTTCATGGATTCGACACCCGAATGGGTCGATCAACTCAAAATGGGTGTCATTCGAGTATTCTTGGGTCATTTCACGTTTTCAGCAGTCAAGAAGTGATGAAAATTAAAGAGCGAAGTGTGAATGGTTTATCGAGATGAAAACATCGAATCGATGGGAATGATCGAATCGGATTGATTCTAGATACTTTGGCGGATTGCTTATTGTCAACCCCACTTCAAAGGGACGATATATCCACAAAACACAAATTTTTGACAATTCAATGAGGACTCCACTTCCTAACGCGCTTGGAACCCCTCCAACTTGGATCCGAACAAAAGTGTTCACGGCAGCCCCACAGAAACCTGTCAATTCGTTTCAATGTCCAACTCACAAAGAGAACAACTTGGACCTGTCAGCTCTGGTTATTTTTCGGCCTTTATTGAAAATTGTGGTCGGAGATATTGGCCGCATCCTTCCTGTGTTGATGCGAGCGATGTTGATCTTCACTAATCAGATGAAAAACGAATTCATTTTGATCTGGCTAGCCTTCTTCCAAAGTGGGTGGAAGAGAGATGCAGAAAATGCGAAGAAAGCGATGACATGTGCTTCTGAAGAGGATTATGTCTGCCGACCCTTCTTTTGTCCATCCTCATCCACCACTCTGCCTTTCTCTTCTTTTTCGATTGTTTGATTTTGCATGACTTTGATCTGACCCATTTTACTCTTAGATCGCATGATCCTTCAAATAAAGGAGCCATTCGACGAAAAGAATGACTTCACGAGCTTCCTTCCTCAGATCTCTCCCAGATTTCTTCCATCTGCTGAGCATTCAGTTTTTTGGGTGATTTCATTCAACCGAACAAACAAACTAACGACGGTTCCAACTCGACTGTTCGTCATACCATCAAACCAACTCGATGCATAGCCCAACATCTTCGTCCAATTTTGAGAAAAAAGTCAAGTTTAATCTGATGGCGCCGGACTGCCCTTTATTCGTGAAAAGTTGCCATTTGCCAGGGGATCAAACCCGACTGATTCTGGGGGGGACTACTTCAAAGGGCGAGATCAACGTTCCAACTTCACAAAAAACCATTGTTTCGGAAATTTACATCAACATGAAGAGGACAACGGTAAATGGTGAAATGATGGTTAAAACGACAATAGACCGATGCTGACCGAGAAAATTGAGGGGCCAGTTGAAATCTACATACAGGGTGTACCGTAAGATGTCTAACTCAAAGGGCTGATCAGTTTTCGCTGAACATCGGTTTGAAGCATCGATCGTCTTTCTCTTCTTCCCAATGCTTCTAACTTTCACTTTTGATCATCTCACCACTGCGACCTTGGTAACATTCTTCAGATAACTCTGGAACATAAACAACTTCCTTTTTTGATCTCACGTTTTTTCGGTAAATAAGGAATGATAATCGATGATAGAGTGGTGAGATGATCAAAGATTTGAATTAAACATTGAAGTAACTTTAACACCACCTATCTAGTTTTGATCAATCACAGTCGATTCTGTTGAAGTTGCTCCTTGGCATGTTAATTGGATTGGACGGTGCCAGCGTTGGACTGGACAATTGACTTCGATTGGATATTCAATTTTGATCCTGTTCATTTTACTCTCATTCCATATATTGGTTTCCTTTCACTTGAAAATGAGAATAGTCTCTTGAAAATCAGCGAAATGGTGAGAATCCGATGATACTCTACTTCTAGTGACGAGTTGCTTGATCCACCCACCATTGGACGTCATTGGATGTCATTGGACATTTCGCTGATACTTTTGTTCTGATGTCTTCTCAATTAGTGCATACCGTTTTGAAGTTTTCAAAGAGTCGGCAAAATGGACTGTCCGATTGGACATCCAGTCCTGGACGTCAATCCACATCTATAAAGGGTCACAGTTGCTTCTCCATTTCGATGTTGGTGTGATATTACCACCCATCTCTCACTTTTTGATTAGTCTTAGACCTCATCACTTTGTTTGAGCGAGGTAGTGCCTTCATCTCTGCATTTTGCTGCCCTGGATGTGTCCAAACTCAGAACAGTTTGAGTCGCCGTTGATAGTGTTTTCTCTCTTTATTTTCAATTTCTAGCCACTTCCTTCCTTTTCTCTCCATCTCTTGCAGGAACAGGGTGCTCATTCATCCACAAGCGAAAGTCAACACGATCGAACTGTCGGACGTCTTCTCCTCTGAGAAGAAATGAACAACTGTCATCGAATTGGTAGAAAATGGACTCAGAGTATTTTCAAAGGGAACCTCCAAGACGACGGGCATATTGTTCCCCAATATGCACTAGGATGGGAGATCTGTTGCCATCGGTTTGAATCTCTTGCTTATTCATTTTTGACATTTTTCATCGTATTTGACCCTCCTCATTCATATCTTCACATTCGACATATAGATCGGGAGTTAAGGGAGATTTGAGCAGATCGCGAAACAGGCCGAGGCGAAGAGGCAAGAATCAGAGGAGATGGTAGCTAGGAATATGGAATCAGATGATGAGAAGAAAGATTCGAAGACAGTTGTGATTCCAAAGGAAGTGAAGTCTCAGAACCCAGCCAGAACAAGATTGAACAAGAACACACTGTTGCACTTGTTGTAACTCTAACTGATCAAACGATGGCCGAATCAATCGGTGAAGAAAATAAGGAATCAACAAAACAAGTCGAGAAGAAAGAAGAACCGAAAGTTCAGGACAATGAAATACTTTGCGAAAACAATGGAAGAGAAGAATTTATCATCGATACAAGGTTTGTCAGAATGAATTCCCAGAAATTTCATCTCATCTTCATTGTCCTCTCAAGAGATATCTCCGTTCTTCATAATCTTTCACATTCTCCACATTGATCCTTCTTCTCTTTTTCTCCTTAACCTCCAGAATTCAACATTTCCCCCACACGACAATGCTCCAACGAAGTCAACGTCGTTGAACACAGCTTCTTCAACCGGGTATTCTTCACAATCGCTTTCCTCAAGACCTTCCTCTAAATCATGATCACACTTGTTAACGGTCTCGCCTACTCTTTTTTGGTCATACACATGCACCCTCGACTGAATTTGTGTTCTGGTCCCTTCGAACTCGGCGTATTTCTACTTGTACATGGCCTTGATGATTACACTTGCGAAAATCGGAAAGGAGGGGAATCAAAGATTCTTGGACGCTCGCTTCGATCTGAACAGGGAGTGACGGGGAATGAAAAGCAAACAAGGAAGGGATGCGAGGAAGAACGAACATAGACGCTGTTGATGTTTGTAAGATCTCAACCAGCCCTAAAATAGACTGAGCCAATCGTCGAAGGAAATTCAGAAGAATCACAACAAGCTGAAGGTCGGCTGCTGTATCTTTTGTCTTCTTTTCACTTAATTCGTCACTAATCACACTGTTTTGCCTTGTGTCATTTTTACCAGCCAGGTTCTGATATCCACCCTCGCCATATCAATTATTCCATCTTTGAGATCATTGCTGCAAGAATATGTTTGTAGAATTGATAATTCGAGGAGAAAAGGATGTGGTTTGGAATGATCATCCCATTTCCATCCGAGAATTCAGTTCTCCGGACACAATTGACCTCAATCTGCTGAAATATCTCTACTCTGCCCACAGAACACCTTCCCTTGTCGTTTCGAGTCATTTTGTTGCAATGACTTGGATTTCACCCATTGCCCGGTTTTATGAACTCCCTCGGCTCCTAAATAGGAGACTGGACATTGGACTGGACATTGCCACCTCGACTGGACACAGCTTAACAGGCCAAGTTGCTCCTTTGTTAAAGAACTCCTTAAACACAAACAAGTGAAATGGAAAAGGTTTAAAAGTTTGTCTCAATCTCCTCATTCCAGAAACAAAAGATTCTGTTCCATATTTCAGAGTGTTCGTCAAATTGAACACTTCCACGAGAATGAAACCAGATGATAGTTGAGAACGAGTGATTGTGAGCTTAATGCTCTCAATTAGTGCCTGAGTTATCGTCAGAGTGAGTGTGAACACTTCCAGAGGCATTCGTTGTGGTGAGAGAGTCAGGTTCAAAAAGTTTGGACTGGATCATTCGACGAAAGCTTGCACAAAATCGACGAAAGAGTCGGACCGAGTGGCGTTTTGAACGGCGTTGAGGGGAACAGGATGTGTTCGTCATCTTCCCCTCTTACAAATCGGATCACTGACTTGATTGTGAAGTCCGTGTTGTATTGCAGCTGTCCACTTCCTCCAATTCCGATCGTCGATGTTCCAGCACTCGTCGAGCTGAATGAAACTGCAAACGAATGACCTGAAGTCAATGTCACTGTGAATGTCTTCCCAGATGGCAGATTCTCACCAGAAACAGCGAGAACGAAAGTAGATGTGGAGACTTCACTTGGAGCGGTGAATGATGTGATGCGGGGTGGATGAGGCACTTCGAAGATGAGACCAGAGTTCACAGCAACCGACGACGATTCTGATCCAACTGACAACAATTCGTATTTCCCTCCAAACACAACATCCGTGCTCGACTCACTTGACCCAATCGAAAAGTTCACAAAACACTTCGTTGATGTCACGTTGAACAGTTCTCCACTCGACACCATCTCGTTTGATGTTCGAGAAACAACTGCAAGTGTCTGTCCATCTGATGTCAGCATCGTTCCAGTCAGCTCAACAATCGCCACATCTTTCTTTCCATTCAGAGCACAGGCAACTGATGAGATTCGAGGCGGTTCAGTTGGCGTTGTGATGTGATTGTGTTGGAGAGTGTCACTTCTTCCGAAGTCAGTCCATCCAAGTCAATCCACATCACTTTCGTCACTTCGTATTCTGTCGACCATTCCTGTCTGTCTTTTGCTGTCGATTGATAGAGAGTCGCTGTTCCGATCAGTGTTGTTGAGTCTGAGTGAGTGAGTGTGATGTTCCATTCCTTCCCGCCCTTCTCAACCAGCATCCAATAACTCCCTTTTTTCATATTCACCCCACTCACAACAATTGATGTCGTGTTCCAATCTTTTAGTGTTGAAGATGCTTCGAGAATGAACGGTCCGAGGGAAACGATGATTCGATATCCTGTCACTGCAGCAGATCGGAAGACATAGTCAGCACGAGGCAGAATCTCATTCTCTCCAGACGAGACGACAATCGTTCCCAAGTTGGACGATGTTTTGTCATCTCCGAACACGACATGGACGAGGCGAGGAACATTCGATCCATTCAACAGAATAGCCATCGTTCCTTTGATCGGCTTAGTTGTTTCCACTTTCACTGTTGCTTCATTTCCGTTGAATGAAACTGTGACGGACTTGATTGTTGGTGTTGAAGTGATCTGCGTGACGAGATCGCTGGACACACAATTATTGCTTTCGAAACAGACATTTGGTGCCCCCGACGTGGAGTCGCAAGATTTGATCAGGCGGGTGTGATTTGTGTTGAACCAAATCGTAAAAGTGGATGTCATTTTGGTTCGGATTCCCTTGACAGATGCATCCCCTGAATCGGAGGAAGGAGAGAGACAGAGTTGTCACTTGGAAAAGAGTGATGCCACCAGCACGAGTTGTGGCAGAGCAGTCAACAAATGAACTGTTTGAAAATGTGATGGCCACTGAGCTGGTGAATATCGCTCCATCTTTGTCTGCTTTTCATCGTTCGATGAAGCAACAGTCCATCGATGACGAGGAGGTGATGGCAACAGCGAGGCTTCCCCCAACGCTCACAGCAGTACATTCCGTGAAAGATGAGGCAGACATTGAAAATGGACATGTCAAGTCGAAATTTGTACCCCAGAAGTGGATTGCTCCCCATCGTCGCCATCCCCAGTGCAGGTGCATTTGTGGAAGAAGCAGGCTGTGATGGTGAGAGAGGATGACGATCGGTGGAGGAAGATTGCAGCTCCACCACCCTCGTTTCCAGTCGCGACTGTCATCTCGTTGAATGTGCAGAGAGTGAACGAGACAGATGTCACTTCTGACGTCACGTTGTTCAGACGAGCAGGAGACGAAGTTTAGGTTCGGTTTTGGTATGAGAATTCCAAGACAACATTTCGTTGGCGGATGTACGATGAGAAGGATGTGTTCAGGCACATCACATTCCCTCCCAAGTTCGCTGACATCATTCCTGTCCCGCTGTCGTGGTTCTTGCTCTTCTGAATACAACTCCCAACCACGAGCTGGCTCACTTCACTCCCAAACAGCTGTTTGCCTGGCGAGAACACAGACGACGACGATGAAAAATATATACAAGAGTGCTTGAGAGCAGATCAGTTTCCATTCGAAGAGGAGCACGCCCAGAGGCTCCCAAACTGCATCTCTGCTCACTCACCCCAAACGAGAACAGAGGGCCAGTTCCAAAAATCAGTTCTTGAGATTCCAAACAGAGGCCTGTTCCAATCACTGAAATCCCAAACATTTCAGCTCCAACCAAATCACACAAGTCCGCTGATCCAGACGACACGAGTCGTGAGTGTCCATCCCCCACACCAACAAACGGCACAATCCAGTCCCATCCACACTCATGCCGAACACAACACAACATCACCGTCGATCCCAAACATCTCTCCCCATTTTCAGATCCCATGATCACGAACGCGCTGATATCGCTGCTCGATGTGATCGAGCTGCACGAAAAACGCACAAAAGAGCCAGCCAAACAGCAGATTGATTTCGACTCCGAATTCACCAGCGCGTCCACTCCTTCAACACAAAACGTGCTGTTCCGAACGTCAAACAAATGGAACAAGATGGTTCGAATGGATTGTTGGGTGCTTGAAGGATCGGGACGTCGGACAGAGAGAACTTGAGAGTGGCTCGGTGTCACAGCAATGAAGGATCAGAAGCGAGACGCATGCAGGGCGATGCGAGGATGACAGGATGCTCAGGAGCTGTGAAATTGCCAATAGCGTTGATTGAGAAAGCAGAGCGAGATGACACTCGAGCCGTGAAATGGAGGGACGAGCAGAGGTTCGACTTAAACCCGCACAAGTTCCAGTCGCGGCCACTTTCTTCATTGGTAAAGATCTCGCGAGTCTCAGAATTGATGGAGAACGTGTGATGCCGAGTCTTGTCTACAACAGACGGGAATGAGGGTTCTGTTGATGTGTCCACACACGATTCGAACAGTTCCCCGACTATGTTCGGGAGTGAGTTGATGGCGACGATGATACCAGCATGTGTGGGGCCGTTCACGGATAAGACCACTTCGGTGCATTCGACGAAGTTGTCTGGTCCGAGTGGGCCGCTGATCAAGTTGGAGTTCGGTGCCATTGCTCGATTGGCAGAGTTGACGAGCTGGCACATGTTCAGCGAAGGACTCCCGTGTGAAATGGAGTTCTTGACAACAATCGTGCAGTCCTCAGAATTTGAAGAGTCCTCCAAAAAACTGACGAACGCTCCAAAACCAACACTATTCAGCTTGACCACAGTGACGTTGTTGAGAGTGAGAAAAAATCTCCAGAATCTCGAAAAGAGCAGTTAGTTTTATTGATATGGTGGCATGAAATGACAGATTCCCCTTCAAAATCGTTTTGGTCTTGTTCGAGATGGAGGATCGCTCCGTCGAGTGTAGCAGTGCAGTGGTGAATTGCAAGATCTGATAGTACCACAGAAAAAAGGAAATTGGAAGGTGATTTGCGAAGAGTAATGGCAATACAGCCTCCATGCTCGGTGGAAGTCAAGCGGGTGAGTGTTGTGGGAGCGATTGAGATTGAGAGATATCCGTGGATGATGAACAGAAAAGATCCTCCGTGTTTGGAAGAACAGTTGCATGAGAAGAAGTCTGCGGCTGAAAAGGAAGAATTCGACGACAGAGAGACTTCTTGGGTGATTGCTTCGCCTTTCTCAGCGTGTGATGATTCTATGATGAATCTTCCATCAAAAAAGAAATATTCTGCGTGGTAGATAGAGATGAGCGGATGCATCCACCTTTAGTTGCTGAACTATCGTTGAAATCCGACTTGGCGTGGATCACAACTGACCCACCGCATTTTGAGTCCCCCTGAACGTTGATAAAGACATCTCCCCCTTCACCCGTACGAGCTGCGGTATTCAAGAAGTGCCAGTGCTCAATATCCACAGTGAGGCGACATTCCTCGTTGGTCGACCCGTCGAGGATCACAGCGACAGCCCCGCCGTTACGGTCTGACTTCGACGATGAAAATTGGCAGTCCCTCAGAGTGAGGTCAATGGATGATGGGACGATAGTGTACGATGCTGACAGGCTTCCCCCATACGATGAAGAGGAGCAGTCTGAGAAGACGTATTTGATGAAGGTATTCGAGATGTCTTAGCGTGTTTGTGGAGATTTGAATGTCTTCTCTTCATACAGTCCATTCGAAAATGTTGGGTTTTGAGCGAGGAAACTTGCGGTGTGACAAATCGACGGACGACTGTTCCATCGATTCCGTTCGAGACAAAGGAGAACTGCGATCCCAAAATCAACGAACGATCTGTCACAAAGAGTGGTGTAGAGGTAGTGTGAGAGGACATGGTTACGTTCCAGACATTGGTTGAACAAATACTTGAGCTGGTTTTGTTGCCTCGAAAAAATGAGTCTCCAGACGTCACTTTCATGTTTATAAGCGAGCCTGTGAGAAGAAGGCTTTAATTTTTGTGGCTGTTGCTTGCCATAAGACAGTGAATTGTTCTTGTTTCACTTACAAAGAAAGTGTAAGCTCGAGTGTTGTCATTTCGGGACTGGGAAGGTTAGAAAGGGGATAATGACGATGAATTCGAGCTCAAGTCAGGAATTAAAAGCAGTGGGAGAATCAAAGGAAGCATCAAAAAATAAGGACGCGAAGTCATGAAAGAGGGCCGATCACCGAACCATAGAAAAACGAACGTTTAAGCGGAGAAACACGTTGATGGGTTCGAGATCTTAATGCAAACAAAACTCATGATCAGATTCATCAAATCGTCCATATTCTGGGGGTGAATACGGGTTCAGCTGAACAAATAGATCTTTTTTGGTCTCCGTCGTCTCTTTCAGAACTTTGACGATGACGTAGTTGTGATTGAGTCCATCAGTGATGCTCCAAGCGTTTTCAATCGATACACAAGGATCGGTTTCGTCACCACACGTCAGATCATCAGAAGTCGACGAATGATCAACAAACAGTGTGATGGAGCGATGCTTCATGAAAGTGGTGAACGTGTCGACTTGCTTCCTCATTGGATACAAACTTGAATCGGCGATCAGTTAAGTGATTGTGTATTCTGTTCCATATCTGATGGTGTCACTCCATCCAATCCGATGTGATCCTGTTTCTCCTTTCTCCGATGTCGAGAATGTGACAGGGAATGTCTCACCAGATGCCAATCTCAGAGTGTATGTGCGGTCGATGTTGACGTGTTCAGCTGTTAGAATCAGTTTGCAGGATGTGCATTTTGAGTTTGTGATAGTCCTCCGATTAGGCCGGACTTGTTCATCAGGTAGGACAACAATACTTTCTAGTTGCATGATAATTTCTTCATTTCGATATGCGAGTGTTGAGTAAAAATTGGTATTTCTGAGAAGAAAGACACGATCAATGGGTGCTTTTTCAAATCCGAACCTGAATGGACATGCATCACAGTTCTCGGAGGTCTAAACTCACATCAGCATTGATGTTAGTGATGTGTCTCCACGCTATATTCATAATGTGCACCTTGACAGACCAATTTTGAGGTTGAAAATGTTCTTGTTTTCATTCTACGAAGGTCTTCTCCGACCCGCAAGAATCACGCATCCGACGACCTTTCTGCAGGATAAAGGTCTTTGGATGTTTGTATCTCTCATTCCTCTCAATAAGATGGAATCTGTTCACTTCCGGAATGGCATGCTCAACAAGATCTCCAATGGCATTCATCCCAACTACTTGGATCTTGGAATGATGGTGTGTTCCTCAAACTGCCTTATGATTGCAATTTTAAGGTTTCCTCACTTTTTTCACAGTAGATCCGAGATGAGGCAAACAGAATCTCATTCACATTCTCCATTCCAAGCAAAAATGATACAAGTCGTCTGAATCCGCTTCAATTGGTTGCGAGAGGCTGAAAACAATCAATTGGCACCCACAAAACTCTCCGTCGTCAACTTCTTCTTCGATGGATCCATTCTCATCCTCGATGGGGGGATGAACTGAACATACATCTAAATAGTTCCAAATGTTATTTAATCACTTCACCTCTTTGCTCGATTGGCTATTGTGTGAGAATAGCAAAAATGGATGAGGGAAGTGAACAAATACAATGAATGGTCTGATCGTTCTCAAACTCTTTGTTGAAGCCGTAAAGCGATTATCAATCAACTTTACAGTCAAATAAGGAGGTATCCTTGACATACCTACCCTTTGTCCGACTTGATGAACAAGTCCGGCTTGGTCGGGGAACTATGAACTCGAACGAGATGGACTTGAAGAGCGGTGTAGACAGGACAGTGAATTGCTTGGCTTTTGGATTGATGATGATTGGAGCAGAGTCTTTCGTGATCTGAGCGATCGTGTTTACAGTCATGGACAAAAGTTCTCGGTTTTCCGGTCCAGAAACACTGAGCGGTGAAATTTGGTTTTTATTTTGTCAGACACTTCATCATCAAAAAAGACCATTGTGGCGAGAAAATCAGAGCGAGCAGTTGTTTCATGATGGAGATACGGAAGAATGAAGAGTCTGAAAAAAAGTGACAAAAATATGTGCTCAACCACAATCGACCATTTTTCACACAGTGAGAGGTGGTGATGAGATGAGATCATTGATACCGAAATTAGCGAGATCCTCAGCCTCCTCCGCAAGAAAATGCAAACATTCGTAAAAAAACGTCTACAGTGGAATGGTTCGTATTTCTCACCCACTAACTGTAGACCAGTCTACTAACCTCGATGCGTGTTGATGTCATGTCACCTCCACACATGTGTAGTTTCAGCATCGAACTCCTTTCCCAAATCGTCAGACCAGAGTTTGTCATTTTTCCTGCCGACCACTTTTGTCCATGACTGTTACTTCACCGAAGACACCATGTGCTGAGTCTGTCTCTTTAGTGGAGATAGAGCAAGAGATTACTTCTTTATCTTCGTTCAATTCATAATATCTGATTGGGAGAAGGTGTTTAGTCAAATCCAAACTGTTCAGAGACATCGTCCTCTCGTCGAGTGTCGATTGATCGAAATCGAAGTCTGCTCATGAAGAACCTCCAGACCGAGTTCGACTCACATCCAATAGTGTTCAACGAGAGAGGACAAAGAACCGCAATCAACGAAAACACAAATTATACACATGCACTTTTAAAAAACAGTCGAAACAATTTTGATGTGGGTTCATCGACCGTTGAACGTTTTTGTCAGGATTGATTATCAAAGATGGCTGACAAAATCAAAGTCCCCGAAGGATGTGTGTCATGTTTCTGTTCTTCATGAAGGCATTTCGATTGTGGTTGTTGCTCAGATTCCTGTGTTCGGATCATCAACTCTGGTGGGTTTGGAACGGTTGTGGAACTGATTGAAAATACAACAAACACGCACTATGCAGGCAAGATGGTGCAGTGCCTGACAGACAAAGACATTGCGCGGTTCGACCGAGAAGTTGGAAGGCTGCGAAGATTCAATCATGCTCGAATCGTCAAATTGAAGGAAGTGGTGACGATGGACAACACGAAAGTGATGGTGATGGAACTGGGAGGAAAGTCACTTGCCGAGATTGTGAAAGACTTGACAGAACGGAAAGTGTTGATGGCTCGCGAAGTGTGTTCGTGAATTGTGTTTTCTTCATCTTTTCTTTCCCAATCTGTCTTGTTTTTCTCTTCATTGTCATCCATTTGTGATTGTGCTGATTATTTCAGGATGTGTATCGAGTGATGGTGGATATTGCGTCCGCGCTGGAATTGATGCACAATCACGCCGATGGGAAGACGGCGCATGGTGACGTGAAATTGGAGAACATTCTGATCGACGCAGATGGCCACGCAAAACTATGTTTGTCTTGTTGTGCTCTTGTCATCATTTTTTCTCTCCATCTCGTCGTTTTCTCGAACAGGTGATTTCGGAGCCGCCGAATCGGAAGATGTGACAAGCACTCGACCGTCGATGACGCAGATCTACGTGTCGCCGGAGCGAATGAAATCGGAGACCGGAAAAGCGACGTGCGCATCAGATGTGTGGTCGCTGGGAGTGGTACTGTATTGGCTGTTGTTCGGACAGCCGGCGTTCACAGCGAAGAATCCAATCCAATTGATGAAAGACATCGCATCGTTCAAATCATCTTGGATTGGAAATTCGTGTGGGGAAGAAGAACGAGCGCTCCTGATGCGAATGATGGACACCGTTTGCCTTCAACTTCCAGTTTATCATCCCTCCTTCTCTCTTCACCCTTGAATGTTTGATCAGAGTGCAGCATCTCGGGTGACGTGTCGTCAGCTGCGCCTGTCGAAGTCGTTCCGATGCATTGTGAACACTGTCGAGGGACTGTGGAAACTGAACGAGGAAGAACAAGCAAAAGGAGTGGTGGCTCACAAAGAAATCGTGAAGATCAAAGAAGAGAAGAGAAAGGCTGAAGTGAGGACCAGAAAAGCTGAACGAGAAAAGTTGGCTGCTGAAACGAGGATGAAGAAGGCAGAAGAAGCAAAAGAACAAGCAGAGAGAGAAAATGAGAAACTGTCAGATGAAGTAAAGAAGCTTCAAAAAGAACTTGAAGAGGCGAGAGGAGCAAGTGAGAAGACAGATGAAACCCTGAAAGCACAAAACGACACGTTGAAACAGCAACTTGCCGATGTTCCGATTTGGGTTGGAACAGACTCTCTCCAAACACTCGACACAACTGCTCACTCACTCACTCCAACCACTCTCACACAAATCGTCAAACTTGAACCAGGACCGAACTGGAAAACAGCATTCACTCATCCGATCGACGAGGGAGAGTGGGAACTGAAAATCACTATCGCGAACAACGATGGGAATGTGAGTGTGTTCTTCTCTCTTTTCATTTTTTCAGTGCCTGGCTTTGTGGGACACCCACTTCCTAAATCTGCCACACAGAAGCAATGTGGAAGCAATCCAGGGGCAATTGGTGGACATTTCAATCTTTGGAAGGGAAGCATGTGGAAAGGAGGAGAATTCAAGCCAGCAGGAACAAACAAGACGTGCGATCGAATTGGACAGACCGCAGCGATTCGAGTGAACATGAGGACTCGTGAAGCTCGGCTGTTTGTGGACGATGAGGAACAGCCTGGGATCTTCACCGACATCCCTTCTCCTCTCTGCCTCGGAATCACGACTGGATTCACTGTTGAGAATCTGTCAGTTGAAGTGCTGTGGCTCAAACGACGACGAAATTCTGAACTCGAAAGGGTAACACTTGAAGAGAGGAGGACTCAGAAATTGATGTTGGAGAAATTGAAGCTGAAACTTGACGATCTTCTGATTTGGGTTGGAACAGAATCACTCCAAACACTTGACACAACCGCTCACCGGCTCACTCCAACCACTCTCACACAAATTATCGTCACTCCAAAAGACAAACTGTGGAGAACAGCACTTACACATCCGATTGACGAGGGAGAGTGGGAACTGAAAATCAGAGCAAGTGAAAGTACTTTCTCGAATGTGAGTGTGTTCTTCTCTCTTCTCATCTTTTCAGTGCTTGGCTTCCTCAGAGATCCACTTCCTGAAGATGCCACTCAAAAGCAGTGCGGTGCTTTGAAGAAAAGGTTTGGTGGTGACTTCATTCTTTGGGATGGAAGCATGTGGAAAGGAGGAGAATTCAAGCCAGAAGGAACAAACAAGAAGTGTGATCAAGTTGGGCAGACAGCAGCGATTCGAGTGAACATGAGGACTCGAGAAGCTCGACTGTTTGTGGACGATGAGGAACAGCCTGGGATCTTCACCGACATCCCTTCTCCTCTCTGCCTCGGAATCACAACTGGATTTCAGACTGCGAATCTGTCGATCGAAGTGATATGGCTCAAACGACGACGAAATGATGAACTCGAAAGAGCGACACTTGAAGAGAGGAGGACTCACAGATTGGATTTCGAGAAATTGAAGTTGCAACTTGCCGATCTTCCGATTTGGGTTGGAACAGAATCACTCCAAACACTTGACACAACCGCTCACCGGCTCACTCCAACCACTCTCACACAAATTATCGTCACTCCAAAAGACAAACTGTGGAGAACAGCACTTACACATCCGATTGACGAGGGAGAGTGGGAACTGAAAATCAGAGCAAGTGAAAGTACTTTCTCGAATGTGAGTGTGTTCTTCTCTCTTCTCATCTTTTCAGTGCTTGGCTTCCTCAGAGATCCACTTCCTGAAGATGCCACTCAAAAGCAGTGCGGTGCTTTGAAGAAAAGGTTTGGTGGTGACTTCATTCTTTGGGATGGAAGCATGTGGAAAGGAGGAGAATTCAAGCCAGAAGGAACAAACAAGAAGTGTGATCAAGTTGGGCAGACAGCAGCGATTCGAGTGAACATGAGGACTCGAGAAGCTCGACTGTTTGTGGACGATGAGGAACAGCCTGGGATCTTCACCGACATCCCTTCTCCTCTCTGCCTCGGAATCACAACTGGATTTCAGACTGCGAATCTGTCGATCGAAGTGATATGGCTCAAACGACGACGAAATGATGAACTCGAAAGAGCGACACTTGAAGAGAGGAGGACTCACAGATTGGATTTCGAGAAATTGAAGTTGCAACTTGCCGATCTTCCGATTTGGGTTGGAACAGAATCACTCCAAACACTTGACACAACCGCTCACCGGCTCACTCCAACCACTCTCACACAAATTATCGTCACTCCAAAAGACAAACTGTGGAGAACAGCACTTACACATCCGATTGACGAGGGAGAGTGGGAACTGAAAATCAGAGCAAGTGAAAGTACTGGGAACGACTATATCTCATCAAGCATTCCGTCTATATCTCATCAAGTTTTGATCAGACCTTTACTATGTCCCTTAATACTTTTTTTTCTACATCAGAGATTCATTGTTTGAGACTAATCACATCCTTATTATCTTCATCTCAGTATATTTCTCGTTTTATTCGATTCTTTGATGCAAAGCATTTCCTTCTGTAGTTTCAAACCCAAAACGTTGATCAAGCCATTGATTATTTTTTTCCTCATCCGAGCTTGATCCAACGAAAATGAAGTGTCAACAGAGCCGAGTCCGTCGGTTCTGCAATCTCGTCCAAAGTGTTCGGTTGGGGGAGAGAAACCAGGATCGAGCGTCGCCCCCAATCTGTCCTGCCTTCCCCTTTGTCCACCTCGAACAACCCGTCGTCGTCGCTGCAATCGGACTGGTCAGCGTCGGACGATTGGAGAGTGTTCGCGTTCTTCTCTTTCCTTTCTTCTTCCACTGTCCCGTTCCTTCCATCGTGTTCGATTGGCCAACACTCCACAATCTCGCCTTGTCCTGTTCTTTCTTCTCTCCCTGCTTTTCAGTCAATTCCGCCAGATTCCTCATTTCGTCTGAAGAGAACGAGGAAGTGATGGAGGGAGAAGGAAGAAAGAGTGATAACAGAGAGGAATCGAGAGAAGAACGAAGACATGAAGGAAGAACAAGAACGAGAGCATCTCCAAACCAGTCATCAGCTGCTTCGAGAACCACATCATCGCCTGAGCGTCCTGAATCTCCTTCTCCAATCGCCCAATCACCTGCTCTCCCTCCCTCTCCACAACAACCCTCTCCGCTCTGGCATCTCCATCTCCCAACGCTGTCTTTCCTCATCCATCACACTCGTCAATGTCACTTCCTTCTTCCGAACCCAAACATTCTCATCCACCAAACGAGATGTCTGCACAGGTTCAACGAGCTTGTTCTCCTTTACTTCCGCTTTCTCCTCTCCCTCTGCCAATCTTCCTTTCCTTCCCGCCTTCTCCAAGTCTGCGATCCTCGGAGTGCGTGGTCGGGCTGATCCAGCACTCCCTCTTCCCGTGTTCATCATTCGTCTCTTCTGAACCTCAACACTTCCCTCCTCCATCAACCCTGTCCCCTTCTTCCGTGTCATTCGCGTGAACTCCTTTCTTTGCATTGGCTTCACAGATCGTGTGAGGAGATGATGTTGACTACTGTTTCGGATGTTCCGATTCTCTTTCAGCACTGACAGCTCGTCCTGTCGCTTCTTGTTCTCGTATTGTTTGTTAACGCACCACTCAACTTGATGCGAACGAGGATGGGCGAGCTTTGAAGTTGATCGGGAGAAGAGGGATGGTGGGAGAAGCTGGGGCAGAAGGGGGATTCTGTCTCCCATCCATTTCTTCACCTTTCTCTTCTGCTTCTTTCTCAACGGCTTCAGTCTTGCCGTCCTCGTTCTCGTCGTCTTGCTTCGCCCATACCACAAAACTCAACCGACTCTTCTTCCTTCTCAAGTCAAACTCCATCTCCGACTCCACTTTTCGCTTTCTCTCTTCCTCGTCTTACTTTTCTCTTTCAGAAGCCACGTGCACATCCACAACTTGCTCTGAAAACGCCAGCTTCGCGTGATGCAAGCCTCGTGTTGGGGTGAGCGGCGAAGTCGGAGGGAAGAGCTTGGCACTGTTCGTCGAACTGTGCGTCTGAGCGAGGGGAGACGACGAGACAAGATGATCCGAAGAGAGATCCTGTGAGTTGTGGAGAGCGGGATGAAAGAAACAATCAATGGCTTGATCAACGTATCGTGTTTGAAACAACAGAAGTGAGAGTATTGCACCAAAAATATCGAAAATTGAGAGAAATAGACTGGAATGAAAAGAAGAATGATGTGTTGAGTCGGAAAAAGAGCGACATCAGAAAAGTTGAAAAGACAATTAAGGGACATAGTAAAAGTCTGATCAAAACTTGATGAGATATAGATGGAATGCTTGATGAGATATAGTCGGCCCCGAAAGTACTTTCTCGAATGTGAGTGTGTTCTTCTCTCTTCTCATCTTTTCAGTGCTTGGCTTCCTCAGAGATCCACTTCCTGAAGATGCCACTCAAAAGCAGTGCGGTGCTTTGAAGAAAAGGTTTGGTGGTGACTTCATTCTTTGGGATGGAAGCATGTGGAAAGGAGGAGAATTCAAGCCAGAAGGAACAAACAAGAAGTGTGATCAAGTTGGGCAGACAGCAGCGATTCGAGTGAACATGAGGACTCGAGAAGCTCGACTGTTTGTGGACGATGAGGAACAGCCTGGGATCTTCACCGACATCCCTTCTCCTCTCTGCCTCGGAATCACAACTGGATTTCAGACTGCGAATCTGTCGATCGAAGTGATATGGCTCAAACGACGACGAAATGATGAACTCGAAAGAGCGACACTTGAAGAGAGGAGGACTCACAGATTGGATTTCGAGAAATTGAAGTTGCAACTTGCCGATCTTCCGATTTGGGTTGGAACAGAATCACTCCAAACACTTGACACAACCGCTCATACTCTCACTCCAACCACTCTCACACAATTCATCGTCACTCCAAAAGACAATCCGTGGAGAACAGCCTTCACACGTCCGATTGACGAGGGAGAGTGGGAACTGAAAATCAGAGCAAGTGAAAGTACTTTCTCGAATGTGAGTGTGTTTCTCTTACTTTTCATTTTTTCAGTGCTTGGCTTCGTCGAACATCCACTTCCTGAGAATGCCACTCAAAATCAATGTGGATACCTTGGAAATGGGAGTGGAGGTGATTTCATTCTTTGGAATGGAAGCATGTGGAGATCTGGAAAAGAATTCAAGCCAGCAGGAACAAACAAGTCGTGCACTCAAATTGGGCAGACCACAGCGATTCGAGTGAACATGAGGACTCGAGAAGCTCGACTGTTTGTGGACGATGAGGAACAGCCTGGGATCTTCACCGACATCCCTTCTCCTCTCTGCCTCGGAATCACAACAGGATCTCTGAATGAAAAGCATACTGTTGAAGTGCTGTGGCTGAAACGGCAACGAAATGATGAACTCGAAAGATCTGTTTTTGAGGAGAAACGAACTCAGATATTGGAATCCAAGAAATTGAAGCAACAACTGGCCGGTCTTCCGATTTGGGTTGGAACAACATCACTCCAAACACTCGACAGAACTGCTCACAAACTCGCTGCCACCACTCTCACACAATTCATCGTCACTCCAAAAGACAATCCGTGGAGAACAGCATTCACCCATCCGATCGACGAGGGAGAGTGGGAACTGAAAATCAGAGCGAGTGAAAACACTTTCTGGGCGGTGAGTGTGTTCTTCTCTCTTCTCATCTTTTCAGTGCTTGGCTTCCTCACACATCCACTTCCCGCAGATGCTACAAAGTATCTGTGTGGATACCTTGGAAATGGGAGTGGAGGTGATTTCATTCTTTGGAATGGAAGCATGTGGAGATCTGGAAAAGAATTCAAACCAGCAGGAACAAATAACAAGTGTGATCGAATTGGGCAGACAGCAGCGATTCGAGTGAACATGAGGACTCGAGAAGCTCGACTGTTTGTGGACGATGAGGAACAGCCTGGGATCTTCACCGACATCCCTTCTCCTCTCAGCCTCGGAATCACAACTGGATTTCAGACTGCGAATCTCTCAATAGATGTGCTGTGGCTGAAACGGCGACGAAATGATGAACTGGAAAGAGCGACACTTGAAGAGAGGAGGACTCAAAAATTAATCATTGAGAAATTGAAGCTGAAACTTGCCGATCTTCCGATTTGGGTTGGAACAGAATCACTCCAAACACTCGACAGATCTGCTCATACTCTCACTCCAACCACTCTCACACAATTCATCGTCACTCCAAAAGACAATCCGTGGAGAACAGCCTTCACACGTCCGATCGACGAGGGAGAGTGGGAACTGAAAATCAGAGCAAGTGAAAGTACTTTCATGAATGTGAGTGTGCTATTCTTTCTTCTCATCTTGTCAGATCTTGGCTTTCTCAGACATCCACTTCCCGAAAATGCCACACAACATCCTTGTGGAAAATGGTCGAATGGGATTGGTGGTGATTTCACTCTTTGGAATGGAGGGATGTGGCATACTGCGAAATATGTCGAGCCAGTAGGAACCAACAAGAAGTGTGATCAAGTTGGGCAGACAGCAGCGATTCGAGTGAACATGAGGAGGAGAGAAGCTCGACTGGTTGTGGACGATGTGGAACAGCCTCGGATCTTCACCGACATCCCTTCTCCCCTCTGCCTCGGAATCACAACTGGATTCGATGTTGAGAATCTCTCAATTGAAGTGCTGTGGCTCAAACAACGACGTATTTAAATCTATATTGGAGGTGTTCGAGTTATGTGTGACAGTGTTCTTCCCTCTTCTCACATTGTCAGGATTCTTCGTCCTCAAACATTCTCTTCATGACGATGCCACTGAACAGAGTCGTGGATTCAATCGAAATGGGATTGGTGATGATTTCATTCCTTCTAGCTTGAATTCTCCTCCTTTCCACATTCTTCCATCCCAAAGAACAAACACGATCTGTGATCGAATTGGATAAACAGCAGCGATTCGAGTGAACATGAGGACGAGAGAAGCTCGACTGTTTGTGGACGATGAAGAACAGCCTGGGATCTTCACCGACATCCCTTCTCCTCTCTGCCTCGGAATCTCAACTGGATTCGATGAAGACAATCTCTCAGTTGGAGTACTGTGGCTCAAACGACTCCGATCCTAACGATTCCTGCAAGATTTAGACTGACCACTTTGTTTCTGTGTTGTTTGACGAAACAATGAAACTGGTGTCTTGTCATCCGATTCTGTTTCACTTCATCATCATTCACTCTTTCTTTCATTCTTGGTGATAATCCAACCACACGATACAATCATCTGAAATGCTCTGTTTTGTGAATGAGGAGTGAAGAACTGATGACATGTGAGACTTTGAGTCGTCGGTGTCATTCATTTTCGTACAATCGAAACTCCCTCCTCCATCCACACATTCTCTCCCTTCACTTTCTTCATCGAAACCACTCCACTCTCCAACCACACCAATCCCATCCCCACTCTTCCCGACCCTTTCTGCAAAATCAAAACTGACGACAGACGAACCTCTCCCCAACCCCACCTCCCGACGCACCATCACCACAACTCCCGACTCTTCCGCCCCATCCCTCCTCATCCCTACTTCCCATCCTCTTCGCACCGAATCACATGGCTTGTCTGTTCCTCCACATTCTTCCGTCTCAGCACTTCCTGTCCTGACTACCACAATGAACCGTTCTGCTGGCTTTGGAAGGGTCGTGAACGTGTCGACTTGCTTCCTCATTGGATACAAACTTGAATCAGCTCTCAGTTCAGCGATTGTGTATTCTCTTCCATAGTCGAGAGTGCCATTCGTTCCAATCGGATGCGATCCTGTTTCTCCTTTCTCGGGTGTCGAGAACGTGACAGCGAAAGTCTCACCAGATGCCAATCTCAAAGTGTAAGTGTGGTCGATGTTGACGTGTTCAGCGGTCAGAACCAGTTTGAAGGAAGTGCAAGGTGAGTTTGTGAACTCGAACGAGATGGATTTGAGGATCGGCGAAAATGGGACAGTGAATTGCTTCGCCTGTGGATTGATGATGATTGGGGCAGTGTCTTTCGTGATCTGTGTGATCGTGTACACTCCACCCAAGTTCCTTTTCTTTGTCGCAAGTCATTTCGGCGATGTCACTTCTGAGTATCCTCAGCAAGGTTCTCCATCCACACGTCCCTCGCCCCCTCTCCTCATCGCCGCGCCCTCTCTCTTCCTCTCCCCACAATCCATCATCGGCGTCATTAACTTCCCAAACGGTTCCCATTCACTCCCATCCGAGTCCAGCGACACATCTGTCAAATCCAACGTCGATGGAGAGACTGTTAGGCGCTGATCTCCCTTACCCGACCATTCCATCGGAGAGGAAGTCCACGCACGTCATCCCTCCCACTTGGAACATCTGGCTCTGGCTGTGTCCAATCCATCCAAGCGACACCAGCGAGCTGGTCAATGAACTGCCACAATACCGAAAACCAGGCTCGTCGAGTCGACAGGAGAACACGACTCCATGTCGAGCATCAGAGCATATGTGGGGCGAGGCTGGAAAGTGGAGAAAGTGTAGAGGTGCCGACATTGCGATGTGTTTCTCGTCGAGAAGTTGCTGCGTCTGCTGTCCGCTTCTCCTCCTTCTCCTCTTTCACGCTCGCCTCGTCTGACGTGAGAACAGCGAAAGGAGGCGAGCGTGTTGGTTGGTTGAGCGAGGAAGGCTGTTCATCGCACTCGTCGTGATTCACTCTGAACCACAACATTGGTCGATCCTGTCACTGGAATCGGTGTGTTCATGACTTTTTGACTGTTTCAGCGGCGGGAATGTCCGGTTGAGACTTCGGAGTCACTCGGAGTGTGTGCACAAGCCAGTCAGCGACCGCAGCTCTTCTCAGTTTGTATTCAGGCGCTGGGGACTGGAACAGTTCATCGTCTCCCACAGCAACTATGCATGACGCTGTCGTCTCTGCTGTTGGGAAGGAGAAGGTGAGTGAGCGAGGGATGGGTGGAGGAGAGAAGGAGCATGTGCCCTCCTAATTCTCCACCACAACAACCATCTCTCCTGTCACAGCATCCCCAACTTCGATTTCGAATGTTGCTGTCTGATCCTCGTTGTCAATGATCGTGAAAGACTTCACAAACGTCTCCTGATTGATAGTTGTGAACAAATAATCGGGTGAAGTCACTGGATCATCCAGAAATTGCGTCACACAGATGCGTGTCGAGCGAGAAGACTGGCAGTTCAGCACAGTGTCTTCGTTGAAAATGATCCGATTCATGCTGCACTACACGTCGTACGCATCGTCATTGTGAGAGTCCACAAATGGGAGCGAGGAGAGGAGGACATCCGTGCAAACTCCGACGAACAGCGCGGATCCGTTTTCGGATGAGTCAGAACACGCACTTCTGAAGATCGAGTTCGATTATCCTTTCTGTGTTGGGCTTTGGGCATCGACAACACTGAGTGGAGATCCGCGTTCAGTGCAGTCAGGTTGGGAGAACACACAATCTGAGACTGTGCTTGACGATGAATCGAACAGGACAACAGTTCCAAATCCACCAGAGCTTAGAGTGTCGCAGAATCGTACAACGACACACGACGAGAACGAGATGGAGAGTTGTCAGTGATCTGTGGATGATGAAACAGCACCTTTCCAGCCTGAGGTTCCACTGCAATCGAAGAAGGAGCTCTCGTCGATTTTGGTGTTCTCGGCTGTGCAGCAAAATGAACTGCGGAAGGGTTCGTTGAGCTCGTCGTGTGAGTGAAGGGGCAGCGAGTGACGTCGACATCCTGCCCATCCATGCCGTTTGCAATGTCGATGAGCAGGCCTTAGAGATTGATCTCACAGATCTCAGATCAGTCAGATCTCTCAAACTTTCGAATTAATCATTTTTCATTCGATCCAGACCGTCGAAATCACCTTTTTCAGATTCGGACACACTTTTTCATCAAAAAAATGAAAGATATAATCAATTGTCAGTTGAAAAAGACAGTTACGATCATTCCAGACCGAAAAGAATGAGAGAGTCGTGATAAAATGAACGAAACTGGAGCTCCTATTTAGGAGATTGATCTCAGACCCTCAATCCGTATCTGAGACGGACAGATCTCACACCAAGCTTGATTGATCTCAGATTACTAAGGCCTGTCGATGAGATCAGTTCCAGTTCGATGGTTGAGGGTGGAGATTGGATGGTCGTCGGATGGAGCGAGATTTGAAGAACAGTTCGAGAATGACGAAGTCGAGGCAAGGAACGACCCGCACATGTTCACATCCGCTGTGGATGTCCCTGAAAAGTGGTTTGTGCTGTCTTCCACAACACACGACACCAAAATCTGACCAGTCTGAGTGAATTGTTGGCGTGTTGTTTCGGGAGCGACGCTGGACACGTTTCGGAGCAAAGATTGAGTCAGCGAGATCGTCGTTGAGGGGACAGCATCAGAAAGCGAATTGAGCAATCAAAAGTCAAACAGCGAGCTGGATCCGAATCCAAGATCAATCGATGAGAGATACACTCCTGACCCATGCACAGCATTCATCGAAGTATAAAAAGTGTCCGTCGAGATGTCTTGATGTGTTGGCTCATGTTTGGATGGCAGAGTGAGGCTTGTCAAAGGAGGCAGCGACATCACTCTTTCATTCCAGCCTGAGTACTTCGACGACAGAATTGAAATCGACGACCCGCTGCATCCTCCTCCTCCCGTAATCCTAAATGGCGTCAACGACCCTTCTGACAGCACCGTGCATTCTGACACCCGAAGTGAAGACGAGTTATGTTCGATCATTCCATGCGTCCGCCTAATAACATGGAAAACGAACTTCTCCATGCAAAGTGTCGCATTGAAAAGGCATGCACCGAAGGTGGATTCCTCGAGAGTATTCGAGGAATGTTCCTTCTTGTCTGTCTGAAACGATTCGTCAGCAATTCCGAGATCGCGAGAATGGACGAATGGTGTGGTGTTTCCTTCAAGATGAAGATGTTGGGATGCGATACGAACTTGCTCGCCATGAACTATCTCATTCTGAGACAAAATGACGGAAGGACATGTTTTCAATGAGCGTCCATTTCTGAGCTGATCATCGAAGATGGATGACCGAGAGATG
The DNA here is from genome assembly GCA_033064195.1 of Blattamonas nauphoetae. NCBI lineage: Eukaryota > Preaxostyla > Oxymonadida > Blattamonas > Blattamonas nauphoetae. Next base: position 23,718 of record JARBJD010000409.1, read on the forward strand.
GGAAATGCTCATTAAAGGAGGGTATAAGATTATGGGTGGTACCATCTCGGCTGTTCACCCAAGGCTAAACGATGGGTGAATCTTATGAAACGAAGAATGGGTGAAAGAACAAGATTGACGTGAAGTACAGTTTACTGTACGCAGAACGATTTGAAATCATTGTCCTCTCATTTTGTGTTGTCAGACAAGTTTATCCGAACACTGGGCCAGGGTCGATTCGGGTCAGTGCATGAAGTATTGAAAACGGGATCGGATGAACATTTTGCGATGAAAGTGCTGCCGTTCACATCGGAAGCAGATTTCAACAAGAACGAACATGAAATCTCGAAACTGCAAAATAATCAACACAAAAATGTGGTTGGATTTGTGGAAGCGATCGAGGGCGACACCGCACACTTTGTAGTTCTGGAGCTGTGCTCGTGTTCTTTGGCTGATCAGATGTCGGAAGGACAAAAGCTGGGGACGCTGATGGATCGAGTGGTATTGTTTTCTTCTCCCTCTTCACGTTGTCTCTTCCTTTTTGGGTCACTGGCTGCTTGTGTGGTTTGTTGTTGAAGATGTTCAGAAAGTGTTCCGAATTGTGCAAGATGTGTTGGCTGGGCTGGGGTTTCTGCACTCTCGAAATGAGGTGTATGGCGATGTGAAGCCATCGAATATTCTGATTGGGGTTGATGGAACAGCGAAGCTGGGTATGTGCAATGATTTGTGTTGATCCTCTTTTTGCTCGTTCTTCGTCCGATCTCACGCTTTCTGTTTTTCTTCCTGTTTCAGGGGACTTTGGAGGAGTGGCTGGAGTCGGAACTCAAAAGACTTCGAATGCGGCGGAGTGTGGGACGATGCAGTTCTGGGGGCCCGAAATGTTTGTTTTGGGAGGGAATGGTGGAAGTGTGTCGCAGGCAGGAGACATGTGGGCGTTTGGGCTGATTGTGCTGGAATTGCTGACAGGGCAGGCGTGGATTTCGGGACAGAATGCTGTGGAGATTGCAGAAAGTGTGAAAGGATTTGATGTTCAGGCAGTGTGCCGACAAGCGACGATCCCGAACACTGTGGAACCTCTGCTGTGTTTCCTTCTGAGCAAAGTGTGATTTCCTCCTTCTCTTCTCTCAATTCTCTCTCTTTCTTCGTTTTCATGTTTTCTCTTCTACATTCAGAATCCACAGGAACGACTCTCGTCTGCTGAGCTGATTCGGTCTGGTCGACTCCGTTCGATTTTGGGAGAGGAAACACCGCTCTCGCAGTTCATCCGCGAAGAACTGGAATGCTCAGAACGGACAGTCTATCAGCTTCAAACGAAAGTAACTGAGCAGAGAGAACAACTGACCGATCTTCCGATTTGGGTTGGAACAGAATCACTCCAGACAGAGGACAGAACTGTCCTCGCACTCACTCCAACCACACTCACACAAATCATCAGACTTGAAAAAGGATGGAGAACTGCCTACACTCTTCCGATCGACGAGGGAGAGTGGGAACTGAAAATCAGAGCAAGATTCAACACATTCTTTTGTGTGAGTGTGTTCTTCTCTCTTCTCATCTTTTCAGAGCTTGGCTTCGTCAAACATCCACCTCCTGAAGACACCACACACAATCAGTGTGGAGAATGGATCAAAAAGATTGGCGGAGAGTTCAAACTTGGTGACGGAAGCATGTGGAAATCGAATGAAGAATTCAAGCCAGATGTAACAAACAAGATGTGTGATCGAATTGGACAAACAGCAGCGATTCGAGTGAACATGAGGACTCGAGAAGCTCGACTGTTTGTGGACGATGAGGAACAGCCTGGGATCTTCACCGACATCCCTTCTCCTCTCTGCCTCGGAATCTCAACTGGATTCCTCATTGAGAATCTCTCGGTTGAAGTGCTATGGCTCAAACGACTCCGAGGAAAAGAGGATCTGGAGCGATCAGTCTTGAAGGACAATGTGACTCTGAAATTGCTGATCGACGAATTGAAACTGCACCTGGTCGCAAATTCAATTTGGGTCGGAACAGAATCTCTCCGCACACTCGACAGAAAAGCTCACTCACTCACTCCAACCACTCTCACACAAATTGCCAAACTTGAGAAACAATGCAGAACAGCATTCACTCATCCGATCGACGAGGGAGAGTGGGAACTCAAAATCAGAGCAAGTGAAAACGATTTTGTCAATTTGGGTGTGTCCTTCTCTCTTCTTATATTTTCAGCGATTGGCTACATCAGACATCCACTTCCCGAAGATGCCATACTCCGAAGCTGTGGATCTTGGACCAATGGGATTGGTGGTGATAGTACCCGGACAAACCCGTTAGAGCGGATAAACCCGTTAACCCTTCCAAAGGGACGAAACAGTCTCCCCTCTTCATCTTAATTCTCCTTCCACTTCACATTCATGCATTTCCTCATTTTTTTTAAAACTAGAGTTCTTCATGAAAGAATGATTGTGAAATGCAAAGCGAAAAGTGAACGTTGTTTTTTGAACGAAGTTGAACAAATCTATTTCCGAGAACTAGAGGGATCATGTGTTGCGAGTCGAGCTTTTCATGGTCAGAATAACTTGCGCTGTGTCGTCGTTGACATTTCATCCATTTGAATAGACCCATTGTCTTTGATCCAATCTCTGAAAGAGTCACAATTCCTTCCAGAATTCTCACTAGGGTTTTCTTACAGGTACAACTGATGAGTCGTGTGAAAGAGATGATATATGTGAAATGGGGGATGTTTTAACGGGTTTATCGGAGTTAACGGGTTTATCCGACCACTATGAGTTCGGTCTTTGGATCGGCAGCATGTGGACATCGAATGAAGAATTCAAGCCAGAAGGAACAAACAAGGAATGTGATCGGATTGGGCAGACAGCAGCGATTCGAGTGAACATGAGGACTCGAGAAGCTCGACTGTTTGTGGACGATGAGGAACAGCCTGGGATCTTCACCGACATCCCTTCTCCTCTCTGCCTCGGAATCACAACTGGATTCATTCTTGGGAATCTCTCAGTTGAAGTATTGTGGCTCAAACGACTCCGATCCTTACGCTTCATGTCAGTTCAAGACTGACCATTTTGTTTCTGCGATGTTTGACGAAACAATGAAACTGGTCTCTCTTGTTATCCGATTCTGTTTCACTTCACCATCATTCACTCTTTCTTTCGTTCTTTGTGACAATCCAACCACACAACACAATCATCTGAACTGTGTTTATAGAAAAGGAGGGATACACAGAGAAAAGAGAGAAAAGGAAAAATATGAAAGTATCGAGCTGACCAACAATGACGACCAAACTATCACTCTCAATGGAGTGTGTTGGTCGCCATTCTCTATCCATTCATCAACGCTGACCTCGAAATAACTCGCTGAGCGATGGAGTGTTGAGACCGAGCATCCCTGTTGTCGGCAGCCACTGAGCCAGGTCTGACGATCTGATCGGCAACGACTACGACGTTGGTGTGTTGTCGGGTTTCACGGGAGGACACATCGACACTGCTTGAATATCGTTCGGCAAGCATTCTTCGCAGACAGCCTCTTCCCCTTCATTCTCTCCACACTCGCCCCAACAAGCATCCGTCCCTCGCACTCCACACCCATCCGAACAGTTCCACACGTCGAGAGAAACGCTTGCGAGTGGCTGAACCGATGTATCCGATGGAGAGGACAGCATCTGGGCTCTTTCACAACGGCAGAATGGCTGAGAAGGTTATGCGACAACGGCTCGGCCTTCTCTTTGTCACACACACTCAGGGCGACGGGAGAGGTCAGTGCCAGTGCGGCTGGTGTGTGTGGCGAGCATGTTCCGATTAATCGTCGGCGACAGCTCGTTCAACGATAACACCACACGATTCAAGTTCGAGCGCGAGCAGAAGAAAAGATGGTGAATCTCCGAAATCCCGTTCCCAGCAAGTGAAAGTGGGTTCAGCAGAGAGCGACACAAACAACAGTCACTTTTGTCGATATCTCTCATCCTTTCTGTTGAATCACTTTGTGGTGTTCACAACTGAGACAGAGTCGTCGAAACCCACAAAAGGAGAAGAAGGGGACACTTGATTCGTGCGAACCATCGGAAGGAACAAGTGTTGGCACTCGCCTGCGTTGAATCGGAGCATTCACTTTGTTGGATTTCAGAAGGTTGTTTGGTGCTCATCGCGTCTTTCCTCTTCTTTCGGCATCTGAGTGGGAGACACAGATGAGGGAGAGTGGAAGTGCTGGACTTCGTCGTCAGACATTTCGGTTGATGCGACGCCGCTGTCTTGTTCAGCACAACACGAGGTTCTCGTCGTGTTCGTCGAGAGGGAAGGAAGGAGCATTCGTGTTTGGCTGACCAACTGACTCAGCCCATCCATCGTCGGCCAACAGCAACACACTCGCAATCGACGTCGCTGGTGGACAACTTGTTCGAAGAGAACAGCGGGCCGAGTGCGTCCGACATCTTCGTGGACGAGACGGCACATGCACACTTCGATGCAGGCTCGATCGAAGTGATGAGCTCGTCCATCCAGTCGCTACATGTTCTGGATGCCTCTGGAACAAGCGACGAGCTGTCCCTCAACTCCGAGTGCCGTCTGATGCCGCACAAGTGGTGGGTTGTGGGTCAGTGGTTGGGTTTGTGTGGCTGGTGCTCGGAGTGCTGGCGTGCTGCTGTGGATGCTGCTGCTGCGCGTGTTGCTCGAGCGCTGTCGAGGCTGTTCGGGTGGTGGAGGAGGGGATTGTTCATCGGAAGGACGAAGGAGACTGTTCGACGTGAAGTGGGCTGATCCACATTTGATCCATTTTAGTCGAGATGCCTGATGCGAGAGACTCATTCCCCAGAGGACACACAACAGCTCAGAAATCGCGAGAGACGAGGGACACAGAGGTCAGCAGGTTCGACACAAAGAAAAGGCACTTCTGAGGACAGACAACAGCACGAGGATGTGTCCATGTTCCCGATTGTCTCAAATTTCATCGAAATGCTCAGTGGATCCACGAATCCAAGAGACCACTCACAATTTTGGGGGAGCGAGGGAGCCGATGGGAGGGAGGGCACATTGTGCGGTGAGAGGAGCAGAGTGGCAGCGTGGGGAGACAGAACAGCTCGCTTGGAACTGCCTCGATCTCGTTGCATCCAAAAAGAAATGATCACAAGCGATGTGAGCTGAGAGATCAACGGTCGGATGATCACGAGCGAGTTGAACGAAGAATCTGACGTTTCCAAGTTGTGAAGCGAGAACAATCCAGTCGGGAGATGCGGCAGCAATTTGTTCGCAAGCAGGTTGTGTCAGAGGATGGATTTGAGCGAATTTGATTAGGCGATCGACCAGAGATGGGAAAACAGTCGAAAGGGCTCACGAAATGCCGCTGCCAGGATTGTTCAGGATCTGTTTGAGCCGATCGTCAATTGTCGCTTTCCCGCATTTGCGAGGGATGATTCTGTCCATCCCAACTTTGTACTTCATTTTTGCATGCTCAATTTTGTTGGGATGTGATTTGCACAATTTCACTGACTTCAAGCATCGACGACAATTCAGCGGTCTGTTTTGGCTTCATCGCAGAAATGGAGAATAATTCTAACAAGGAAAGCACGGTGAATGCTGTCTTGGTGATGGATCAGTCCACAATCATCTCCGATTAGCGATGCGGAGGGACTTGGAGCGATGTGTTGTCGATCGCTCATTTCGTTGGGAGAACAGAATGATGTGCTTCATGCAAACGCAGTGTCGGGCACCATTCAACCGAAACGGTGCTGTGCTGATGTGTGGGAAGACATGTGCAGTGTCCCCTGTCGTTCCGAATTCCACGTTCGTCATTCTTGTCATCCCATTCACACCTGCTGGATCAAGTGAATAAATCATTTGTGCATCACCTTTAAAGGCGGAGAACAGAGGGTGCGTGTGGAAGGATGGAGATCGTCAGGATGGGACATCGCGGATGATTGAGGCTGAGAATGTTGGAGTCTTGCGACAGGCATCGATAATTGATCGCGCTTGTCTCAAAGATTTGAAGAAGCAGTCGGAATGAACGTCCATTTTCATTTCTTATTTCCAAGTGATTTCATTCGTTTCTGGTGCGATTGGTGTGGGGAATGTTTGACAGGTGATTCTGTCGATTCGGAGAGATGTTCCTTGAAATTTCATCGAGAACTGAAAAGATAATAATGACAAAGAGAAACAAACACCAATTCTGACAGATGGGGGAAGACCAGAAACGAAATAGCGGCCGCTTTTGCCATTCACAAAGAATTGGACTGTTCGAGGATTCGAGTCCATGTCCACCTCCATCCGCACACAGTCTCCTTCTCTCAATATGGCATGGCAAGGTTCGGGTTGAGGAACGTCCTGGACTAATTGACGGTGCAACCAGAGAAAACCAGAACTTGAAGAGAGTGAGACTGAATCTGAAGAAATGAGCGGAAAGTGAAACACACCCTTCACTTGAATTCCAAGACACTGAGCCAGTTCGGGGACAGGGGCAGTTGAGTCGAGGAGACCAAGCTAGACAACTCCATTTCGAAATCGGACGGTCGAATCCATTTCTGTCCGAAGAGTCTACTTTCGCGTGTTTGTGTGCTTCTTGCCGCTTTGTGTGCATCCTCTGCATCATTCGAGGAGAGAGGAGTCGTCGAGTGGTTCGTTGGGTGGAGTGAAGAAGATGAGTGTGCAACGGCTGGTGTCGTTCATTGCCGGTAATTCTTGTCGGTCACAACGAAGAAGAGTGGTTGTGCAAGTGCTGATTCAACTGCGTACTTCTGCGAATCTCTCGGCGAGTCCAGGTGCAATGGTTCGATTGTTGGATTGGTTCGTTCATTGCTGCTCGTCTGCAGATGCAACGATGGTTGACATTCGAAAAGAGTGACACTTTGAGAGCTGTGTACTGTGTCCACGGTGTCGATAGGTCAAAGATGCGAAGATGGGATGTCGTCGATGGAGTGGCTGTTGGAAAGATGGTCGGGATGATCCAAATCTGAAAAGTTGGTAAATAATTGTGGAAGTGCAAAAATAAGAAGAAGATACATGTGGGATGTTCAAACGAGGAGAGTGAACTGTATTCCAGGCGCGACAATCTTCAGTTGATGCAATGTCACTTCTGCAACATTTTTCGACAGTTCACTCCAAACAATGTGGACAACGAGATCGAATAATCCACGATATTGTATCCGTTGTCTTCAGTCTTGTCGGTCATCATCAGCTGCTCTAGCACATTCTAGAATCCCTCCTTCGTCAGCAAGCGAGCAACACTTTCCCTTTCGCTGAACATTCATCGAAGTGTCAAAAGTGTCCGTGGAGTTGTCCTGATGAGTCGGATCCTGTTTGGATGGCAGAGTGAGGCTTGTCAAAGGAGGCAGCGACATCACTCTTTCATTCCAGCCTGAGTACTTCGACGACAGAATTGAAATCGACGAACCGCTGCATCCTCCTCCTCCCGATGTCCCAAATGGGGACAGCGACCCTTCTGACAGCACCGTGCATTCTGATACCCAAAGCGAGGATGATGGAGAGTGAGCATTCACACACGAGTCATAGACAGTCCTATACAAATTACTGTTCAAAACGCGGTGTGAATGAGTCTACACGAAAATGAAATACCGAAAGCACTTCTACCAAAGTGAGGAGTCCCAATAATTTAAGATCGGGTTGATCGGTCTTCGAATCGTTTTATCAGGTCTGATCATCGAACATGGCTGACTTAATCAAAGTCCCCGATGGATGTGTGTCATGTTTCTGTTCTTCATGGAAGCATTTCGATTGTGATTGTTGCTTAGATTCATGTGTTCGGATCATCAACTCCGGAAGCTTTGGGACTGTTGTGGAACTGATTGAAAATGCGACTAACACGCACTATGCAGGAAAGATGGTGCAGTGCTTGACAGAAAAAGACATTGAGCGTTTCGAGCGAGAAGTTGGTCGGCTGCGAAGATTCTCGCATCCTCGAATCATCAAACTGAAGGAAGTGGTGACGATGGACAACACGAAAGTGATGGTGATGGAACTGGGAGGAAAGTCACTTGTAGAGATTGTGAAATATTTGACAGAAAGGAAAGTTCTGATGGCTCGAGAAGTGTGTTCGTGAATTGTGTTTTTTCATCTTCTCTTTCCCAATCTGTCTTATTTTTCTTTTTATTGTCATCCATTTGTGATTGTGCTGATTGTTTCAGGATGTGTATCGAGTGATGGAGGATATTGCGTCCGCGCTGGAATTGATGCACAATCACGCCGATGGGAAGACGGCGCATGGTGATGTGAAAATGGAGAACATTCTGATCGACGCAGATGGCCACGCGAAGCTATGTTTGTCATGAGGTGCTCTAATTTTTATTATTTTCTCTTCGTTTTCTCGAACAGGTGATTTCGGAGCAGCGGAATCGGAAAACGTGAGCATCTCTCGTTCTGTGATGACGCTGTTGTACGTGTCGCCGGAGCGGATGGAGTCGGATACAGGGCGAGCGACATGCGAGACGGATGTGTGGTCGCTGGGAGTGGTTCTGTTTTGGCTGCTGTTCGGAGAGCCGCCTTTCAAATCGGAGAATCCAATCAAAATGATGAAAGAGATCGCATCGTTCCAACCAACCAATATTCCGAATTCGTGTGGGGAGAAAGAAAGAGCGCTGCTGATGCGAATGATGGACACCGTGTGCACCCCTCTCCCAATTCTTCATCCATCCTTTTCTCTTCCTCTTTGAATGTTGGATCAGTGTGCAGAATCTCGAGTGACGTGTCGCCAGCTGCGCCTTTCGAAGTCGTTCCGATGCATTGTGAACACAATTGAAGGGATGTGGAAGCTGAAAGACGAGGATGAACAAGCAAAACAAGTTGAGGTTCAGGCTAAAAATGGGAAATCGATGGAAGAAAAGAACCAAGCCATCACACTTGCTGTACAGAGGGAGCAACTGGCCGATCTTCCGATTTGGGTTGGAACAGAATCGCTCCAAACACTCGACCGAACTGCTCACAGACTCACTCCAACCACTCTCACACACTTCGGCACTCCAAGAGACAATCCGTTGAGAACAGCATTCACTCGTTCAATCGACGAGGGAGAGTGGGAATTCAAAATCATAGCAAATGACAACACTTTGTCGAATGTGAGTGTGTTCATCCGTTTTTTCATTCTTTCAAAGCTGGGCTTCCTCAAACATCCACTCCCTGAAAATGCCACATACTTCACGTGTGGATATTGGTCGAATGGAATTGGGGGTCATTTCACTCTGTGGAATGGAAGCATGTGGAAAGACAAGAAAGAATTCAAGCCAGCAAGAACAAACAAGAAATGCGATCAACTTGGGCAGACAGTAGCGATTCGAGTGAACATGAGGACTCGAGAAGCTCGACTGTTTGTGGACGATGAGGAACAGCCTGGGATCTTCACCGACATCCCTTCTCCTCTCTGCCTCGGAATCACCACGAGTTTTGTAAGTTCATATCAGTCATTTGACATCCTGTGGCTCAAGCGACTCCATGTGAATGATGAACTGCAACAAACGGAGAACATCAGAGTTCTTGTCCAGGAGAAATCCACTCAGAAGTTACTAATCGATGAGTTGAAACTCCAACTGGCAGGTCTTCCGATTTGGGTTGGAACAGAATCACTGCGAACATTCGACCGAACTGCTCACAGACTCTCTCCAACCACACTCACCCAAATCATCAAACTCGAACCTGGATCGAACTGGAGAACAGCATTCACTGGTCCGATCGACGAGGGAGAGTGGGAACTGAAAATCGGAGCAAGTGAAAACACTTTCGAGAGTGTGAGTGTGTTCTTCTCTCTTCTCATCTTTTCAGTGCTTGGCTTCCTCAGACATCCACTTCACGAAGATGCCATACTCCGAAGTTGTGGATCTTGGGAGAGTGGGATTGGTGGTGATTTCATTCTCTGGGATGGACGAATGTGGAGATCAAATGAAGAAGTCAAGCCAGCTGGAACAATCAAGGAGTGCGATCGAATTGGGCAGACAGCAGCAATCCGAGTGAACATGAGGACTCGAGAAGCTCGACTGTTCGTGGACGATTCGGAACAGCCTGGGATCTTCACCGACATCCCTTCTCCTCTCTGCCTCGGAATCTCAACTGGATTCACGGTTGAGAATCTCTCAGTGGAAGTGTTGTGGCTCAAACGACTGCGATCCTAACGATTCATGCAAATTATAGACTGGCCTCTTTGTTTTTGGATCGCATTTCATGATGCCAACAAACTAAACACAAACAGAATAATTATGGACAATAGTGTCATCCATGATGTCTCTTCGTTATGAGTTAAACGGTTTGAAGTTGGTGATCTTGGGTTGATCAAGTCTTCTCAGAATGACAGATGACTCTGAGGAGTTAGACAACACTTCCGGACAAGTTGAAGACGATTATGCTGGCAGTGACTTCGAAGACGGCAACAACGAGGAGCAAGCGGAAGAAAAGAACGAAGAGAAAGAAGACAGCGTGTACGATGATCAGTTTGAGGAAGGAATGTCTGAAGACGATGCAGAAGCACAAGAAGATGCTGGAAAAGTGGAGGAACAAGATGGTGGTGAAGAAGAAGGCGATGAACGAGACGAGGAGAAAGATGGTTTGGACGCTGAATGTGAAAACGAAGAATTGGGAGACGAACAAATGGAAAGCGAAATGAAGGAGTCTGAACAGGGAGAATTGGAGGAGGATCAAAATGGAGACAAAGACGAAGCTGAAGATGAAGGAGAAGTCGAACAAGATCAGCCGATGGAAGCAGAAGGCAATGATGACGAAAACATGGAAGGATCCGACGGAGAACACGCAAATGGTGAAGATGAGGAGCATGAAGGCGGATATGACGAACAATTCGACGAAGGATCGGAAGGGGAACAGGCGCAAGATGAATCGTCGAAACCGATCGAAGTGGACGACGACGATGACAACGACACTCACCAAGAAGAACATGAGGATGATGCTGAAGGAACGATCGAAGCTGATGAACAAGAAGATGAAGAGGAAGGGAGAGAAATGGAGGAGGAAATCGACGACGCTGAAAAAGTAGCAGATGAGGATGGAAATGACGAACAAGAAGACGCGGATGCTGAAGTGAAGGGTGACGTGGAGACACAGGAGAAGAGTGAAGGGGATGAAGAATACAACGATGAAGAACCAGATACACAAGACAACGGATCTGGCCGCGACGAAGAAGAAAGAAAAGAAGATGAAATTGAAGATGATGCGAACATCGATGAAGAGAAGGACGGGGAAGCGGACGATGTGGTTCGCACACGCACATTTGCACGGGAATCGCCGGGTGAGTTTGGGGATGGAAAAGATGAAGAATCAGAAAAGGACAAGGCCGATGGAGAAGCAGAAAACGATGAAAACGAGGAAGTGTCAGACATTGAAGTGGACATGAAGGACGAGGACGACCAACCAGACGATATCCAATCACCCGATCCCGCCGATCAAGATGTTGGTGAGAAGGACGATGCGATGGAAGGGAAAAGCGAAATATCTGACAATGAAGGCGGAAAGGATGAGTTGGAGGAGGAGGGAGCAGCTGAAGATGGAAACGATGAGGAGGGTGAGATCAAAACTCGCTCGTTTGCTCCCTCCGCCCAGAACGACCAGACCGACCCAAATGGGAACGAAAACGAAAATGACGATGATGAAAAGGCTGATACTGCCGATTTGGAGGATAATGAAGAAAATGAAGAACAGCTCGCGAAAGACAATTCGCAACCCGATCACGAAGACGCTGAAGATGAGAACGAGGAAAAAGAGGAAGAAATGAAGGAAGACGCTGAAGTGAATGATGGTGACGCGGAATTTGGTTACGGGGACGAAGAGGACGAAGAAAAAGGTGAAACTGAAGAAAAAGGGGAAGAGGAGGAAGGAGAAAAGGAAGAAATTGAGGAGATTGAATATGTGGAGGAAGAGGTGAGTGGAGATGGGGAAGAAGTGTTGGAAGGAGAGGAAGAGATTGTGGAAGAGATTGAAGAGGAAGAAGTTGAGAATGGGGAGACAGAGAAAGAACAGCAAGAAGAGGAAGAGAAAGAAGATGAAAAAGAAAATGAGGAAGTGGAAGAAAGGGAAGGAGAGAGTGGAGAAGAAGAGAACACGGATGAACAGGAAGTGAAGGAACGAGGATTGGAGAATGGGGAAGAAGAGAAGGAAGGAGAAGAGAAAGAGAAAGACGCAGAGGAGAGGGAACACGAAGATGAAGAAAAGGAGAATGAGGAGAGATCGAACGAGGAAGAAGTGAAAACGCGTGAATTTGAGAAAGAAAGATCTTCGAGCGATGGAGAAGGATACGACAAGGAGAGGAAGGAAGGAGGGAGGAAGGAAGAGGAGAGGGAATGTGATGAGAAACAAGAGGGAGACGAGAAGAAAGAGGACACTTCATCAGAAAGCGACAATTCATCGGAAAGCGACGATCAGCAGAAACAAAAGGAAGAAGAAGAAGAAAAGGAGAAAGCAGAAAAAGCGAGAGAAGAGAGGAGGAAGGAAGAGGAGCGACGACAACTGGAATCGGAAGCGAAAGCTCGGGAGATGGCTCGACAACGGCAGGAAGAGGCAGAAATTGCAGCGGAAGACGAACGAAATAGTTTTCACGAAGGAGACGAATGACGAGAAAGGAGGAGAAGACGAACTCGGGCAGAGCGAGAGCGGGAATATGCGGAGACGAAGAAGCGAGAAGAGGAGGAGAAGCAGAAGATTGCGACGCCGTGGCGGTTTGACTCGAAATGGCCTCATCCGAAAGGGAAGAAGGGTGGGAGAGAGGGGAGTGGAGGGGATGGTCGAGAAGGAGGTCGGAAGAAGGAGGAAGTGCGGGAGAGGGAGTGGAAGGGGGAGAAGGAGAAGGAGAGTTCGAGTGAGTCGATTGAGGCAGTTCGGATTCGGTCGTTCACGATGCAGTCGACAGGAGTTCCTCGAAGGGAAGAGAAGAAGAAGAGGAAGGAGCGAATGAAGAGGGAGGACTCGGAAGGAAGAGACGAGAAGAGGAGAGAGAGGAGGGAGAGAGGTGGAAGGAAGGATGAGAGAGGGGAAGGAAGGGAAGATGGAGAAAGAGAGAAGAGAGGAGACGGGATGGATGGGGGACAGAAATCAAAACGGAAACGAGATTCAAAAGGAAAGAAATCTGAAGTTGGAAGGAAGAAAGAGAAAGAAGAGGATGGGACACGAGAACGATCGAAAGGAGACCGAACAAACTCTGTTCGACGTTCGAAAACAGCTGACACGCAACCCCGATCATCGAAATCTCAATCACAGGAAGTGAAGAGAAAGAAGAAAGGACGAACAAGCGCGAAAGAGGAAGGGAAGGAAGAGAAGAAGAAGAGGAAGAAGAAAGATTTGGACTCGACGTTGGAAGAGATTGAGAACGAATGGTTTGGGCGAGTGGATGATTCGTCGGAACGTCGGAAGAGGCGGGAGGAAGAGAAGAAGATGAAGATGAGAGAAGCTGGAGACGAAGAATACGAAAACGATTTTGAGTCAGACGAAGGAATGGAAGACGTGAAGACTCGGTCGTTTGTCGGAGAGAAAGGGGGAGAGCACAGGACAGACGAGGACGGTCGGAGTCGACGGAGTGGAGCGACAACACTGACTCGGAGATCGCTCGAGAGGAGGGAAGAGGAGAAAGAAAGGGTGCGAGCGTATTTGGGATTGATTGAGAAGGCTGAGCGACAGTTTGTGCGAGAGGAGAAGAAGAGGAAGGAGGAAGAGAAGGAGGAAGAGGAGAGAGAGAAGGAGGAAGAAATGAGTGTGAAGGAATTGAAGGAAGAGATGAAGAAGAGGGAAGGAGGGAAGGAATGGATTGAGTTGGACTCGAAACTTGAGAAGAAGCGCAAACCAGTCAAAAATGACGAACACACTGATTCGTCCTCGTCGTCTTCCGATTCCGAATCCAATGCACATTCCGACTCGGATGCAGCGACGACACAAGAACGGGAAGAGAGAATGAAGACTCTTTCTTCGTCAGAAGCAGCGGTGTTCTTCGAGAACGAGTTCGGCAAGATGGAAAAGCGTGTTCGACAGAAGTGGCGAGCGCTTCGAGTTGAAAAGTGGTTTCGGGAGGAACTGGTTCCGTTCCTGTTCGATGACGGGTCGAAGAGGAGAGGGGGACGAGGGGAATCAGGTGAATGTGGTGGCAGACACACTCTGTCGCAGTATTCGCTGCTGTGTTCGCATCTTGCTCGTCTTCGCGTTGTGAACGAAAAGCGTCTGGAAACGATGTCCCGAATAAGACGCTTCAATTCTTTCCTGGACGTGTTCTATCTGGCAGTGGAGAGCGAGAATGAAGAAAACGAGGGACAGAACTCGATTTCGGCGATGGGACACGGAAACACGATGATGTCGGCCTCGATTTCGACACAAATGACGGCTGGAACATTGGCGAGAAAGCCAGCGGTGTATCAAACGCTGCATGAGGTGATTGTGCGGGTGCAGAGAGAAGGGACAGCGACGCTGGCCGGACTGCACGAGTATTTGGGGATGGAGGAGTGGACGCGGGGTGAGATGGAGAGGTCGGGAAGAGATGAAGAAGCGCTGTTGAGGGAGCGAATTGGGGAGTTCAAGCGAAGTGTGAATGCTCTGGCGATTGGGGAGGGTGCTGGAAGGGAACAAGACAAGAAGGATCGTCGGCATACAAGTGATGGGGTTCGGCCGATCAGAAAAACTAAAAATGGGTGAGAGTCCATTCGGACCATACAAGCAAATTCTCATTTTCTATACACTCCAATTCATATTTATTGTCCAGTAACGTGTATTTCTTGAAGAAAAAGGCGAAAAAAACAGAACAATGGTCGGACGAGGTGGAGAATTTAATCCAACTATAATAGATGTGGGACTCAATTGAATTTGGAGACATAATTCACATTTCATCATAAATACGCAACAAGGACAGTTGTAGAGTAAAGGAGAGATTGAAGGAAGCTTATTACACCTTCTAAAGGAGTGTGAACTCAAATGGAGATTTTCGGGAATCTCATTGCTTTTCTCATTTGTTATGGGCTGATCTCGATTCTCACATTAACTATTTCCATATGGTAACGAAAAAAAGATCAATAAAAACTGAATGAAAACACGTGTGAAATGTATGAAGTTGAGATGAACGTGATCCGTCCTTCAATTGGAGAGATCTCTTTCTGCATCCACGATCAAAGTATGACGACATGTTATCTCTGTGCTTGCCTAAATTTGTGAAGAGGATGAAAAAGAAGGAATGAGAAAGAGAGCAAACGTGCAAAACACGGAAAAGAGGCTGGATCCTTTTGGATTGGTGGAGTGACCAACCTGTTCGTCTAATTTGTTGAATCAACAAAGTTGGATGGATAAACACCGAAAAATGTGAAAAACAAGAAGGAAATTGAGTGATGAAGGAAACAGGGAGATATTGGCAAGAAAAGTGATGAAACAATTGTTGTTGAAAAAATTGATCAATTGAGTTGTGTATGAAGGAAAACACACCCGAATAGCATTTCAGCGAACATCAGGTCATTGTCCGCGAGTTGGCAAATCTCGAAGTCAGGATCCTTGATCGGGGATTTTTGAGCGGGCAAGAGTAGTGAGGAGCAATTGTCCGGACAAAGTGAGGCGCTGTCCGTCCTCGGACAGCGCCTAATTAGGAGGTCACCACTCGTAAGTCGCAACAATGGGCTTGATCAACCACTTCTTTCTGTACACGACTAAACCCAGGAATTAATAAATTGATGACGAAAACAATAAGAGTGAAATAGGAAGGTTACATGTGGATGCGTGAATATGAGGAAGAAAAAGTAATTTAAGAGGATGAGGTGGGAAAGTGACGTTTTGGAGTGTGGATAGGCTGTGATGACCAAAGGAAGGGGCAGGAGGGAATGAGTACACGAGGTGAGGGAGGGATGATCACACGAGGTGAGGGGGAGGGGATGATCACACGAGGTGAGGGGAGGGATGATCACACGAGGTGAAGGGAGGGGATGATCACACGAGGTGAGGGAGGGATGATCACACGAGGTGAGGGAGGGATGATCACACGAGGTGAGGGAGGGATGATCACACGAGGTGAAGGGAGGGATGATCACACGAGGTGAGGGAGGGATGATCACACGAGGTGAGGGGAGGGATGATCACACGAGGTGAAGGGAGGGGATGATCACACGAGGTGAGGGGAGGGATGATCACACGAGGTGAAGGGAGGGATGATCACACGAGGTGAAGGGAGGGATGATCACACGAGGTGAAGGGAGGGATGATCACACGAGGTGAGGGGAGGGATGATCACACGAGGTGAGGGAGGGATGATCACACGAGGTGAAGGGAGGGATGATCACACGAGGTGAGGGAGGGATGATCACACGAGGTGAAGGGAGGGGATGATCACACGAGGTGAGGGAAGGGATGATCACACGAGGTGAAGGGAGGGATGATCACACGAGGTGAAGGGAGGGATGATCACACGAGGTGAGGGGTGGGGATGATCACACGAGGTGAGGGAGGGATGATCACACGAGGTGAGGGGTGGGGATGATCACACGAGGTGAGGGAGGGATGATCACACGAGGTGAGGGGAGGGATGATCACACGAGGTGAAGGGAGGGATGATCACACGAGGTGAGGGGAGGGATGATCACACGAGGTGAAGGGAGGGATGATCACACGAGGTGAAGGGTGGGGATGATCACACGAGGTGAAGGGAGGGATGATCACACGAGGTGAGGGGAGGGATGATCACACGAGGTGAGGGGAGGGATGATCACACGAGGTGAAGGGAGGGATGATCACACGAGGTGAGGGGAGGGGATGATCACACGAGGTGAGGGGAGGGATGATCACACGAGGTGAGGGAGGGATGATCACACGAGGTGAGGGGTGGGATGATCACACGAGGTGAGGGGAGGGATGATCACACGAGGTGAGGGTGGGGATGATCACACGAGGTGAGGGAGGGATGATCACACGAGGTGAGGGGAGGGGATGATCACACGAGGTGAGGGGTGGGGAACGATTCCATTGATTCTTCAGGCATTGACAGCAGGGATGTCAAATACCCCGCGCCTGTTGAAGGAGACGACAAATGTGCGGTTGGTCGGTCGGTGTTTTCGGGATAGAGAGGAGACGACCAGATCCAAGAACGAGGGACGCATCGTCGATCGAGAGACCGGAGCAACTGACGGAGACATCAGAGTTCATCCTCAGAGCAGGACGGTTGGGAGGAGTCGAGATGGTTGAGTGACGAAATGGCTGTCAGAGGAAGGAGCGTCCGAAGTTCACTCGATCTGTGAACAACGTCAATGATCGAAATCGAACTGTCATCGTTCCCCAGAACAGACAATCATAAATGGGGAACATTCAGGATTTGAGATGATCGTACTCGACGAGACAGTCACGTTGGAGTTAGAGAGTTTTCCAGCCGATGTTCCCATCCATCCGCAATCAATTATCATCAATGATACCAAAATCGAGCAGTGTGTGAAGATAAATATGAAGTTTGTCCTTTCGTCATGGTGGTTGGCTTTGTTCTTCCCCGTCAGAGACTCATGATGATGAGTTTCGTCCACCGACTATATGTGACAGATTCTTGTTCGTTTTCCTCAAAGATTCAGCGTGGTAGATGAGACTAGGTACTGTTGCGCATGAAATTGATGGTTGTTTAAGTCGAGTACGCGTGGAAATCCGTCCTGATTGTTGCATTTTTCTGGGGTCGGCTCCTCATCGATTGCGAATCCGAACAGAATAATGGAGTGTTGACATAGTCGCACTTCACGGTTCGTTTCGGAGATTGATCAAGAAGAAGTTCATCATCCGCCAAATCCTTGGAAGCTGGTTTTGAATGAACCGATTACTCTCGTTCTGTAATTTGACGCATGAATAAGACCTGCTGAACACGACATGTCCCGCGTGCATGATAAGAGGATCCGTTCCGTGTCTCCGCTTTTCAAAAATATGCTGTGATGTTCAGAGACTCCTTCAGTTTGATCTCAAGGCGGTTCTCGATTGTGAGTGAATTAGACATTGTGTCGAGTCTGAAGATGTGAACCTTTCCTTCAGATAATGAACTGACAATGAGAAAAGCAGAATTGTGGACAGTGTCGGGAATGTGATGTCCTTGATCTTCTGCGTTTTGTTTGGAAGAAAAGAGGAGGCGTGTAATGAGACTAATCGATGAAGATGAGTGGAGAAAGAAAAAGATGCATACTGATGTTGTTTGTGATCCAGATTTCTTCTATTTATGTCCATTTCTGATTGGAGAAAGATCTTATCATCTATTACAGACAAATGAAGAGAAAGAGGTAGAGAAGAGTGAAACGATAATAAAAATGAATACTGATATTGTTCATTTTCCATGTGTCAATTCAGTGTGACATCATCGAGAGTGAGGAGATGGGCAAAGTGTGAATTGTGGAGATCTCCACAAGTTTGAAATTCAATGGAGACAGCAATGAGTGACAATTGGATAAAAGAAGTGTGGAATGGACAAGGGAATCTGAATTGCGATGTAATGGTCTCTGAGAGAAAATGTGAGTCGAAGTCACCATCCGATGGGGAGGACGATCCGGACCTGTCCAGGACTGGACACGATTGTCCGTTTCCAAATGATCATAAATGCCTCGTGAAGAAATTCAGACGACTCTTTTTTTCACCAAATGAGCTCATGTCCAAGATCGGACAGGCCAGGACAATTCGGCAATTTATGGGATTTTTGTCCGAATTCTCTAATACTCGTTTTTGATTTTTTTGAAAGACAAAATCTGAACAAAATTAACATCTTGGATGAATTGGAGGAAAAATTGAGTGTCAATCACGTCTATTTAAGCCACAAGAAACACTTCTTTCCGACTTGGACAGGGTCTCTGTCCGATGTCCGAGGAGAACGTGGTTTTGTCCGTCCGTTGCTCATCCCTAGGCAAGAGGGTATTTAGGCTGTTTGATCACATCCATTATCGAGTTTATCAATATTTTTGGACTCTTGGTATTAAGTTTTCGTCATGTCATCTGAGACGTGGCAGGTGAGAAGGATTGGGATATGAGTTTTCTCGGAGAACGGAGACCTTTTCACATTGGTTGTGGGAAGATCATACCTTGATTTTCCTTTCTCCACTTCAAGACAATTTTACCTTTCCATTGACTTTTGTGGCGTGAACATACCAGTTCACGAATAATATTCACAAATATTAGACCGTACTTGTCTATAGATCGCTCAAAGACGGAATTATGTCCCGAAAAAGAATTATGTCCCATGTCTATAATGAAGCGATAATAAGCTTCACGTCTCTGAGAAATGAAGATTGATGTGCATAAACGAAGAATAGGAGATAAACGGGACGAGTCCAAAGCTACAAAGACGGTTTCAGGCCAGAATTGACTGCGTCGAGTTGTTGCATGGCCTCATCCCACGTGACTTGTCTATCCCAAACCCGACACTGCACGCGATTGTGCGGGACATCGAGATCAGGTCTATAATCCACGCCCATAAAATTCGCAATATACTTACCAACGTTGTCAGCGTACAGTTGGGGGTTCTTCTGCTCTTCAATCGATGGAACATACAAGTCGAGTATGTGATATTCCGCTTGATTGTAGAACTGGCACCCTGTTTCGAATATGACGTTGACAAAGCAGGGTGAACACCAGCTCATGCAGTGGTATTTGTAAGGATAAATTTGTGCTACGGGGCGGACCGGAAGGCCTGCAACGAACGCCCCTTTATGGAACTTGGCCACACACGAGCCGTTGGAGTTCGTTCCTTCGGGATACACAAGCACGGAGTACTCGTTCGGATCGGTTGATCGTTGACGATCACCCAAGGCTTCTACAGTTGTCTTTGTTTTTCCTGTGCCACTTCTGCTTCCTGTTGATGAAATTGCACGCATTTGCTTCAAAACAAAACCGAGAACGGGGGCGTCCATGAGAGCCCTTGTGGTGAGTACTGATGGCGAACCGAGTAAAGAACTGCCAATTATCCCGTCAAACATCGAGTTATGGTTCGCAACCATCGTATAGTGTTCGTCGATGTTGAAAGATGGTCGTTCTGGGTCTTCTTTTTGTCCTTTTTTCGGTTTTGTGTGGTCAGCGACTTTTGGGATGATGGCAAAAATAAAACATGTTAGAATCGCACCAGAGCGAAGAACGAAACGACCGAGAGCTCGACGCCACTTTGGAGGGGGGTTATCCCAATCCTGTAGGAGAATGAGATTAAACGATGGGTTTGGAACAAACTGAGTAACCCAGGTAGGTGAGCCGAAGAAATATATACATCAACACAAAGAGCATAATAAAGAGGATAACACGAGCCAGAGCAATAAGAGGACCTGGAAAGATCCATCTCTTGAAAAATCGGTACCACTTCTGTTGGAGGTGAAAATTAACTGAAAGAAACCGGTCCTGGGAGAGGGAGTGTGTAAAACTTCAATTGGGGATGTTGCAGAAGGCGCTCGTGATTGATGGGGTGTGGGTTCGCGTACATCGTAGAAAATAAATAGATCCAGCCCGTAGTTTGTGCAATTTCATAAGGAGTTGCCGAGATCGGCCCATGGAATCAAATTATTTCATGACAAGTCCTCCATCAACTCCAGTGTCATCATATTCCCTCCGTTTTGCCTCCCCAGCCATTGAACAGCCGGGTAGACACATGTCTAACAGGCCATCAGCCCGCGGGAAGATAACTCATCCACACAACGTTAAAATACTCAGACCAAGTGATGAACAGTTGCTACCGATGACTCCAAAGAGTCCTTTCCGTTCACCGTATTCCTCGTCAGCACCTGATCCAGAAATGTTGTTTCAAACACCAACAAAGGAGCGTTCTGGCTTCCTCCCGTCCATCTCACACCCTCCAGAGTCAAAACGAGAAAAAGAAGATTTCTCGATTCTAATTCCCATTGCAGCATCTCCAATCACCCTCTCCACACCCCCTCCCATTCTGAAAGAAAGAAATGAAGACGACAGAATTGTCGTTGCTCTTTTTATTTTCGCAGTGATCTTGTCGTTCTGGCTGGGTCATCGATCGGGACAAACTTGTTGAATTGATGCTTCTTCTTTTGTTTTGGAACTGCACAGTGTGGGGATGACGAGTTCTCATTCTCAATTCTTTTCTCTTCATTTCCGACTTCTAGTCTTTGTTAATTCCATTGTCAATTATGTTCCGTCTTTATTCAGTTCATTTTCATCCAAAAAAAATATCGATGCGATTGGTGGTGGACGCATATTGACCGAAATGATTTGACCAAAAACGAGATTTGGTTTGTGGAGTCCAAGCAGGTGAAAAAGGAGAAATACGACGTACAAAGGTTAGAGGAAAGCGAATATGAACAGAAGAAAAAAAGACGATCGTGACTGCTTCATATCAGGTGTGTTTTCGGATTCAAAATTGTGACGTCCATTTGTCTGTCTGGTCGTCTGCATCGAATCAGATCTCGCGTGTTCCAGTCGCACCAACCACAGATTCAGCTTTTCATGATATGACGGGAACAGTCTCTTCATTTGGAGCAGTTTCGTGAATTGTGGTCCAACACTGTCGGGGCGCTAAATTGCGCAGAGTTGATGCTGAACAGGTTTCTGTCCGTGTGGTGATTCAAAGGCGTGCCGAAGAAGAGACAGCGGTTGAGAAACGAGGCAGTTCGTGAAGTGGTGTTCGTGGCTGGACATCCGCTGGACATTTTAGTGCTTTGGAAGATTCCCTCCGAGCAAGTTGATCAAGTCAATCGATTTTTCTACAAGTTGTCTTTCGTAATCTTATTCTTTCTCGTCCAGGAGTCCTGTCTTGAGCGTGTCGTTAAAGTCTTCCGTGATGGCAAGAGAATCGTTGTTTTCGTCAGAAAATTCCAAACTGATGTATCGAAGTCGGATTGTGACATCCAGCTGGATATGGTGTGAAAAACGAAGTACACAAACAAAACGGAATGTTGGTTGGTGGAAGGGGCTGATTGTGACGAGTTTGGAAAAATGGTGCAGTGACTGCTGAGACACAAGGCACCAGAAATGATGTCTTCAGAAATCTTCGCTTTGAAGAGACGGTAGAGGAGTAGTTCCACTGAAAGGGCTCAACGAGCGACACAACAAGGCATGTCAGTTGAGATGGCTCGTGAAATATTGTGGTCTGGACTGATCAGAATCGGCTTTTGTGTCGACCGTTGTTTGTTGTGTGTTTGTGTTTGCGAGGGCTTGTTCTGTCCATCCCTCTTTGTCTTTCATTTTTGCAGACTCCACTTCGGTTGGATGAGGTTTGTGATTCTTCGCGGACGTCATTCAGAACAGTCGAGTGACATCGTGAAGAAGGCAGAGTTGAGAGAGAACGGGGAATGATGGAGCAGCCAACTTGAACATCCGTGTTGTGGTGTGATTACCACTTGATTTCCGTCATTTCTGGTGTGATTGGAGTTGGTCTTTCTTGTTGTGCGATTCTGTCGATTCGTAAGAAGGTTTCCACCACAGAAACAGTGAACTGAAAGGAGAATGAAGAAAAAGAGAAGTAATACTGCGATTCTGACAGATAGCGGAAGACCAGACACGAAACATTCTCCACTTTCCCCATTCACAAAGAATTGCACTGTTCGAGGTGTGGAGTCCATGTCCACCTCCATCCGCACACAATCTCCGTCTCTCATTTGGGAATAGCAGACCGAAGCTCCAGACTGGGGTGGCCTCGATGGCGAGCTGGTATACACGATGCCATGGAAGGAAGAGAAAGAAGAAGAACCTGAAGAAATGAGAACGACCGAAACATACCCCGCGCTTCAGATTCGGGGTTTTCTTCCAATTCGGTGGGAGAAGGAGTGAAGTTGATGAGATCAAATCTGACAACTCCAGTGAAGCCTACAGACGATGGAGAAGATGAATCACAAACATCCAAAGTCGGAACGAGTGTGAAGGGTGATAGTGACAGATACGATCCCATTGGTGATCGGATTTCTGAGGAAAATGGGGCTTTCTTCTTGATTTCTCCCCCAACTGAGCCTGTTAGTTGAGGTGATTGTGGTGCAATCGAGTGCAAAACGGATCGGATATGTGAAAATGAAACGAGGGAATGCGATCAGTTGTGCTGGCGTACTCACATTCAGGGTTGGTAAAGTTTGTTTTTCATTCCAATCGGCGAAGACCGAATGATCTGGAAATGATGAAGAGCAATCGGGAGACTCACAGGACTGAGTAGGCCCAGACGAGTGGATTTTTGCAGAAGATTGGTTCCCCAATAAGGTGGTCAAGTTAAAAACAAATTAGTATGGGATGATGAAAAAAATGGAAATAGTGCATGTGGTCAGAGAACAGAAGAAGATATGAATTGGTAAAGCAGAATGAACGAGACAGAAGAGTCAGATGACATCCAGTCCTGACATATTGACACATTCACTGTTACGTTGTCATCCTCGTTGGAGAGTGAGGCATCCCTGGCAACAAAAAGGGAAACGACACATGAAAAAAGGGTCTGTGATTCGTTCGTTATTCTGGAAAGATGAACACGGGAGGATCTGTGGAGTCGACACGCTTTTCGAAGTTGGTCCTCTTTCTGGCCGACAGCCTGTTTTGGACGAGTTAGACGTCGATTGTGGGAATCGTGTGTGTTGTTTGATGTCCATTTCTCTGTTCATATTCTGGTGACCACAAAAACAGCAATGTTCGTCTTTCTTCTTCTGTTCTGTCGTCAAGCCATCCGAAACGACTTTCTTCATGTTTGGGAGCCACAACTGTCCCACAAACACAAAAACAGTCGAGATGGCTCGTGAAATGCTGTTGTCTGGATTGTTCAGGATCTGTTTGTGTCGATCGTCCATTGTCGCTTTCCCGCATTTGCGAGGGCTGATTCTGTCCATCCCAACTTTGTACTTCATTTCTGCATGCTCCACTTCGTCTGGATGTGGCGTGCACATCTTCACCGACTTCAAGCATCAACGACAAGTCAGCGGGCTGTCTTGGCTTTTTCGCAGAAATAGCGAACGAGTTCAACAAGAAAAGTGCTGTGAATGCCGTCTTGGTGATGGGCCAGCACACAATCACCCCGATTGGCGATGCAGAGGGACTTGATGCGTTGTGTGGTCGATCGCTCATTTCGTTGGGAGAGCTGAAAAATGTGCTTCATGCAAACGCAGTGTCGGGAACCAATCAACCGAAATGATGTTTTGCTGATGGGTGGACTGACCAGTGCGACGTCCCTCGTCGGTCCGAATTCCACGTTCGTCATTCTTGTCATCTAATTCAAACCTGCTGGATCAAGTGAATAGATCATTCGTGCATCATCTTGAAAAGGGGAGAACAGAGAGAGTGTGGGGAATGATGGAGAGCGTCAGGATTGGACATCGCTGACAATTGAGGCGGCGAATGTTGGAGTGTTGTGACAGGTATCGGCAACGGATCGCGGTTCCGTAGAAGAACAGGAAGAGCAGTCAGATGAACATCTACGTTCTGGAGTGATTACCATTTGAGTTCCCTCATTGCTGGGGCGATTGGAGTTGGTTGTGTTTGATGTGCAATTCGGTCGATTCTGAAAGATGTTCCGAGACCATCAACAGTGAACTTGAAAAGAGAACGATTACAAAAAAGTAACAAACACCGAGTCTGACAGATCGTGGAAGACCAGTAACAAAAGAGCGGCCACTTTCCCCATTCACAAAGAATTGGACTATTTGAGGATTTGATTTCATGTCCACCTCCATCCGCACACAATCCCCTTCTCTCAATTCGGAGTGGCAGAACTCAAATTGAGGCGAGTATCCCGTGGATGGTGTGTTGTGGCTGAGATTCCCAGTCGATGAAGTGAGTGAGAGTGAATCTGAAGAGATGAGGAAGAGCGAGACACACCCTTCACATTATATCCAAGGACTTCACCCAATTTGGGGACAGCGGCAGTCGAGTCGAGAAGATCAAATCGAACGAAATCTGAGGACTATGAAGAAGACAAAGGACACACAATTTATGCTGGGCAGAGAGAGAAGGGTGACGGTGACTGACACAGTTCCTTGTGTGATTGGAGTTTTCAGGAGAGCAGTGGAGAGGCGAGCGAATCCACCAGAATTCAGACCAACTTCCGAACGAGTGAGAGTGGTTTCATTGATGATGAAATGTGATGGGTCGGTGAATAGAAGAGGTGGAAGAGTGACAAGAGGGACAGGTATCGGTGTTGAGGCATTCAATCTCGATTTAGAAAATGAGTTTGGATGCGACGATGGGGAGGAGCTTATCAATCTCTTCGAAGCAAGAGACGACACATAATAGTCGGGGATTGTCATTTACAATATGACGGAATGTCTGTGACTGAGTGGTGATGGAATGATGGAACCCTTTTGTTTTGGTTGGATCAAGATTTGTTGAAATGTTCACAACATTTGATTCTGTATGTCATTGTTCATTACGTGATCCTAACCCACTCTTCCACGATATTCCATATCTCTGTTTTCTCATTCATTCAGGAACAACAATTCGATTCGAGTCAAAGTTTGAAGGTCTGTTTCTTCTCTCTTTCAACAAGAATGACTCTCTTATTCCGATTTCAGAAAGAATTCACACTCGAAACTACTGTTGAAGAATTGGAAAGAGAAATATCGAACCCAGAAAGTGTTGTGAACTCTCGAATGTGGCAGAACATTCCGGTTCTGCTGCGCGACACTGCCCTGATAGAGGAAAAGAACATTCAGAAACTGAACAGACTGATACAGTCCATCCTTCAGATTCTCAATGGGTGCTTGATGAGTGACTTTTCTTTGATCAATCGATGCCTGCTTCATTCCTCCCTCTCCACTTTCGCCAAATCCCCGAATCTGCCCAAAATGATCCGTGTTGGGGTTGGGCAATGCTTAGTTTCGCTGGATTCTTTCGAAGATGGCCCTTTCATGCTTGTCGAAACCGACGAGTTCAAATCGATGGAAGAAGCCATCCTTCACAACACACAACTCGTTTCGAGGCTAAAAGAAGAGAACGACCAGCTCAGTCACACCATCACCACTCACGAACGACAACACAAAGAAGAGAAGAAGAAAATGATGAAAGAGAAGAAAGATGTCCTTGCAGAGATGGAGGCGATGCTGACGAAGGAACGGGAGGAGAAGAGAAAACTCGAAAAAGAAGCTGACAGAGCGATCGAACGAGAACAGGCAAGTGAAATCGCCATCAGAGAATCTGAAGCCAGAATCGAACAATTACTACTTGAGAAGCAGAATGCAGAGAATCATATGAAGGAATCAAAAAAACGAGAGAAGAGAGCCGAAGGGAGAGAGAATCAGGCGAATGCAGACAGAAGAGAAGCAGAACAATCTCGGAAGAAGATGACAGTTGAGAAGAAGGAAGCAGAAGAAGGGAAACGGATTGCAGAAACTGAAAAAAGGAAGATGACAGAAGGGAGACGGATGGCACATGTGAGGCAGAGACAGGCAGAGGAACAGAAAGGACAGGCACAGCGAGACAAAGAAAAGCTGGAAGATGAAGTGAAGAGAAAACTAGAACAACAACTGCGAGAGATATCTAGACAGCTACATTACCGTGTTCCAGATGATTGACTATATGGCATCAAGCCATCCGACTATATCTCATCTAGTTTTGATCACACCCCCTATTTTTTGTGTAGGTCAAAAGCGATAATCACTTCATTTAGCATGATATGTCCGATCAGGATGGTAATTCGTTGAAAAAAGAGGAATTGTGAAAGCCAAATAAAAAACTTTATCATATTCAGCCTCTTTTTTCATATTTCAAGTCATTTGTGAAAAATGAACAAATTTCAGATTTATGTGACATGGTATTGATACGACGGCACAATACTGCATAATGCAGTCGATCCAATGGACAGGTCTTCTTATTTTCCATTCTTGTGAGCGAACTTACCATAATTTCAAACAACAGTTCTTAAGTCCCAATGACGTACTCTTTCGAAGGATCGATGGGTGGACCGGCTCCAACCACTGATCTTCCATGTGATGGTTGACACTGTTGTTTCGAGGGAGGATAACTCAGTGCAGAACACCATCCTGCTCCTAATCTCCATCTATTCAGGAGATTCTGGACTGTCTGTAACCATTCACTCATATCAGTCGAGATTCACTCACAATCTGACTCTCCGTCGGAAACTGAAGTGGTGGAAGAGAAAACGCATCAATAACGCAGAAGGACAGTGATGAGGTGGTGGCTGTCTTTTTCAGGTTTCTTGTATCCCCATGCTGAAATCTTCTCTCTTCAACTCATCCTCACAAGTTGTCCATCTTCACTCTATTTGACTTTCATTTTCTTTACCTCTGCGATTTGTCCCGTATTCTTCATACTCTCTCCCTTTTTCTCTTCTTCAGCTTATTTTGAAGCGACTTGATCCTCCTCTCTATTTCGACGCAGGTTCTCAAAGTATGCTTCCAAGTTCATCAAAATCACTTTAATCTCTATCTGAGATGTGAACACATCTCTCACAATGCAATGAACTCGATACTCACTCCAAACTCACTGACGAAAACCTCACTCCACATAGAAGACTTCAAGCATGAATCATTGTCAGTCACAATCACGAAAGGAAAGCAAAGGCACATATGAAGAAGAGATGCAAGATAAAGCCCAATCGAGTGTATGGCTAGTGATATCTCCAAACAATTTGCTGTCTGATCAACCAAACAACAATGAGAAGATAAAAATGACGATCAATGATAACACAACGAAAAAAGAGAGAATCAAACTGAGAGAATGGCAAGAATGGAAGGAATCATGTCACATTGAAGTTGATGACTTCATTTTAGACACTGACGTCGCGATCGCAGTAGTTATAGAAGCGAATAGAGAACCAATCTGAAAAAGTCTTTGAAATCAAAACTAAAAGTCAACGCCGATTGACCAATTTTGAACCTTGTATTAAAAGGAATTTATGACATTTTGATGACATCAAAAAAGTGCCCTAAATTTGAAAATAATGGCCAAAAAAGGACCTCGTGAAAAGTGTCCTTTTTGAAGCTTTTTTTGAGTACTTTCCAAAAACAAATTCGATTTCTTTTTTTATTCAATTTTTTAATTTGGATAAAATGAGTTGCGTATTAACACCAAATCAACTACAGGAAATTTTGGACAAAGAAAATTTGAAGATGAAAGTTCCACCAACTCTCAATCGACAAGGAACAACATATCTCACATCGAGCACTTTCGAATATTATCACGAAGATAAACCAGATGACATTTATCGAGTGTACTTACAGCGTTTTGTCAAAGGATCTAGACCACACACGAATCGCCAGAGATACATTCAAGTATCCAATTGTTGCACGAAAGCAAAGTTTCTCGAGTCAATGAAAAACGAAAATTGTGAACTCATTTCTGAATACAAGTATGCTGATTCACTTGTCACATACCGGTACGAAGGAGTTGAATGGAAAGTGATTCCCTCGAAATGGATGAAAGGATATCGAGCTCATAATTGTCAACGAAAACATTACACACAATCGTTTGTTGAAAATGAACTGAAAAAAGAGAATTGTGAACTCATTGGAACATACACAAAGGTACTTGAGCCATTCAAATATCGTGATTTACGAACAAAGAATGAGTATTACGTTCGCTTGGACAATTGGTTGTATTTTGGAGACCGTCCTCACTTGAGAAAGTACCACGAAAGGTCATGAAAATACTGAAAATCTATTTTTGACCACAAATCACTGAAATCCAACATGATAACCATTTCGAAAAATTCTGAAAAAAAATTCTAAAATCTCGGGGACACTGTCGGTCCTCGATCAAGACAATCCTGATGAAAATCGGTTGAGAATTCGTCGAACTGCATACCGAACTTTGGTCGAAAAGTGACCAAAAAGTCGATGTTCCGATTTTGCTACTATGAACCGCTTTATGGCTCAAATTGTGTTCAAACACGTTTGATTGTGACGGAAATCATTTTGAAAGGTAGGATTTTCGATAAAAGCACTTTCTGAAAAAAGTTTGATCCGACCCATTGAGGTTTTTCGCGTTTTTGAGATTTTTTCAGAAAAGGTATGGACGTTCGGGACTATGTCCTTTTGATCACTTTTCGTCGTCTTACGGTGTTTTTGGGTGTGAAAACGCAAGTTGGCGTCTTTTGTGTCATTCATCTCTGAAAACTTTTGACACCTCTACATTCGGACACTTTTCATGAATTTTCACATTTCACTACTTTCACTTCATTTACTCCGTTATTACATCATTTTAACGAACATAAGTCAACGCGAGACGTATAGCGCTTTTCCTTAGTTTCATTTTGTTGGTTCTTCGATCACACTTGTGACGACACATTTGCACCAACATTTTGACACTATAGATTTTTTGATCCGATTTTCACTGCAAATCCTTCTTTCTCGCGGTATGAGTAAGGTGTGCTCAAATTTTGAGGAGATTTTGTCGGATAGTTCTCCCATAAAGTCACTTTTTCATGTTTTCACTTCTCAACTTTTGACCGTTTTTGTCACTTCAAAACCGACTGTAGTCCCTTTCATTTCATCACTTTCTCTCCCCATTTCACATTTGATCTCTTCACCATTCCTCTTCATTTTGCTCAATTCACTTCCATTTTGTGGGCCGTTCTCACTTCACTAGCACATCATTTTAGTCAACTTTTCATCAACTTTTCACAAAACAGAGTAAAAGAAAGCGAAACAACCAACAATGAAACGGGCAAGTATGAAACTGAGAGGGAAATTGACGAACGTGAAAATGACGTGAAATGTGACACCAATAGTGAAAATGTCGCTTGTGTTCCGGTTTTTCTCTCTTAAAAGAACAAAATGATTCAAAAATGTACGTGATATGATGAAGATTACGGAAAAATACCGAGATATGAAGTGAGCCGTTGAATGGCGGATCTCTGCAAAAGTCCGGAAAACTCAGTAAACGAGAATTAGTGTGAACTTACAGAGAAAAAGTTTCAGAGAAAGAAACATGAATGAAGTGGTTAAAAGGATAATCAATGAGAAAATGAAGACAGAAGTGAGGCCAAAATGAAACAATAACTATAGTAGTAAAATAAGGGAAATTGGTGAAATTTTGATCCTCTTTCGTTCATCCATTTTGTCCCATTTCATAATGACTAATATAGATTGAACCTTCAGGATAACATGGTTTGACCTTTTTCAATAGGCTTCCATGATTTATGATGCATTCTTTTGTTCACTTTTCTTGAGCAATTGAGTTATAGGGTCTTGGGATTTGGATTCAGGGTCAAATTCTGATATAAAGTTAGTGATCTGAAAACTTGTTTTGATCTCATATCTCCACAACCAGACATAGTCTGACATGAAGTTTTCACCAATATGGATGTTTTGTTAGTTATATTTTTTCTGAAAATTTTGAGAAAAATCCCCTTGCGGCAGTTGAGATTCTTTTGTGGGTTTTTGGCCTTGGTTCTGAAAGGAGAGCTGTCACTTGACATGGGATGATGCACCCTTCTCCAAATTTCTTTAAATGATGCGAACACAATCAGAGTCGAATCCAAAAGCTCAAATTGGTTAGAATCGTGCTTGGGAGGAGAGCAGTTGGGGTTGATTCTGAGAAAACCACGAAAACTATCAAAGACGCTAGGAGGTCTTCGAAAATTTTCAAAATTTTCAGAAAAATATAATCCAACAAAACATCCATATTGGTGAAAACTTCATGTCGGAACTATGTCTGGTTGTGGAGATATGATCAAAACAAGTTTTCAGATCACTAAGCTTTGTATACAGGGAAATTAGTTTTGACCCTGAATTTCCACCCAGGTCCCCCCAGGATTTTTCATTTTTCAAAAATTGTGATTCTGAGAGAAAAACATCCCAAACAACCAGAAATGAAACGAGAAAGAAAAATTTTGAACAGGCGGAGAAAAGTGGTCGTGAAGTTCGGATCCTCTAAGCTTAAATGTTAAGGACCTCCTATTTAGGAGCCAAAATGGGTCAAAAATAGGCCAAAATATGGTTCCGAAATAGGCACCCCGGCCCAGAATCCTATTTTGGAGGTCCGATTTCTACCTTGATGGATACTCGGAGTTGAGACAAACATTATGGAAAAAAAAGTGGGACCCAAAAAAATTTTGGTTCCGAGAAATATGGGATGGACGGAAAGAGGGATCCAAAAAAGGGGGTTTTCACCCCGGGTTATTTTACCCTCGCCGGGTTATTTTACTACTATAGTGCAAAATTGGTGACAATTCAACCATAAACAGAGAGAACAGAGCTGAAAAAAGAAGAAAAGGAGAGTGGCATACTCGTTTTTCCATAAAAGTGCAGAGATCCACGACCGATCCTGAAACCCTGCAGAACTCTGCAAAAGTCCGGAATCTTCAAAAAACGGAGCATACCTCGATGATCCTACAGTTCCGGAGAATCTGAAACGCGAAGAATTAGAACGAAACGAACATAGTTGAGAAATGAGTGATCGAACCCATTGATCCTCCTTTCTGATGAAAACGCCAAAACTGAGAAATCAACGAATGAAATTTTATTTTTGAATTTTTTAATTTGTATTAAATGAATCCAACTGAAATGTACAAGGAAAGACGTCGAGTATGTTCGGAACAAGCATTAATTGAATCAATGAGAGAAGAGAACTGTTCACTAGTCTCTGGGTATGTCAGAAATAATGTGACGGTGACGTATGTTCATGAGGGAGTTGAATGGAGAATAAAACCAAAGTTGTGGAATCAAGGAAACAGACCTCACATTGCGAAACGTCGACACTATACTCAATCATTCGTTGAAAATGAACTGAAGAAATACAATTGTGAACTCGTCGGTGAGTACACTAAAGTTCTGGTTCCATTCACATATCGAGAGATTGGCGGAAGTGAAGTGTTCAGAATTAGACTTGATTCCTGGTTAAAGGCACCGAAAAAGCCCCATCAGAGAAAACAGAAATAAACGCTCAACTTTTTTTATTTTCGGATTTTTTAATTTGTAGTAAATGGCACTGCTACAACCAGTCAAGGAAAGAATTCAAGAAATTCGAGACCTCTTTCCGAAAACACAATTTCAATTTATTGATGGTCGAACGTATATTCCAGACAGCAAAAATTATCAACATCATCGTTCATTTCTTCTGAATATGCTTCAACACACAGATCTCGAGTTTCCACATCCAACAAAGAATCTCGATCTCAATCTCATTCCAGATTTTATTGAACAAGTTAAACTTCGACAACAGATGGCGTCAGAAGATCGACTTGCTCACCGAATGATTGTTGAAAACATGAAAGCAAATCCAAGAGTGAATAAAGACGAACTGAAAAAGCAGGTGTTCAGAATGACATGGAAACTGAAATCAATAGAAGAGAAGCTGATGGATCATTGGATGAAGAATCTGTTGATCATTCAGAAGAAAAATGAACAAATGGAAAAGAGAGAAGTACAGACATTTGATGGATTTGAAGAATGCATATTACTTGCTGAACCGCGTGACAAAGTAGCATTCAATTCTTGTCTCATGGATGCACGAAGGAAGTTCAAAAAGAATGAGGTCGAGAAGGTTGAGGATAATGGAAAACCATATCAGTTGTACTTCCACAATCACTTGAAGAACGTTGAAGAAATCACAACCTTCATTAAAGCAGTGTTCGACAAAGAGAAAGATCATCCATTCAAGATTAGTATTGACTTCGGAAAGATCATCGAGAGAAAAGACAAAGATGAGACAACCTACAATGACTTCAGACCAGAATTAGAGAACACATCGAAGAGTTTTCCGACAGTGATCAGAAGTTCAGGAGACATCAATGAGTACTCAAAATATGCGATCAATCTGATCAAAGAATCTCAAGAGAGAACACTGATGGATACGAAGACAATGTACATCGCATTTCACTCCATTCTGGTTGCAGTCTATCGATTTCCAGTTGCAGGAAAAGCTAATGCAATTCTCACTGAACACATCAAAACGAGGAATGTTCGATACATCGATTCTGAGTACAACATCTGTTTCTTTCAATCATTGTCGTTCCTCACACTTCCTGAGGTTCCTGGCAAGAAAATATCAATCAATATGAGAAACGTTGAAGCAAAGAGATTGTTCGCTGTACATAAGAAGCTGACCCATCTCAAACCACATCAACTTACTGAGCACTTGCGAAAATATCCTGGATTTGATATTGCATGTGATATGGAGACAGTCATGCAAGAATTTAACATCACAGTTCACATTTATGAATATGATGAAGACAAGAAACGATACCCGAACTCTCGTTCGACTAATGACCCTCAAAAGGGTCGATACTTCCTGAGTCAATCGTATGTCAACGAGAATGATGATGCAAGAGTTCTCCCACTTCTGATGATTCCACTTACTGCAACTCTCGTTCATGTGATGTTCATTGTTGATCCTGAGATAATCACTGGATACAAACTCTGTCCTTATTGTCAGTCAAGAGGATTCCAAGTCAAGGATTCTCACTCGACATTATACCACGAGAAGCATCCAGAGAGTGCAAAGAACTCATTTGGAAAACATGTGAAGAAGATCACCTTTGACAAACACCGACTTTCATATGTTCCACACATATCCTCAACAATAGAACTTATATGAATTTCGATGGCACATAAGAGACAAAGACGAGTCTTCAAACCAAGACACAATTCTACATCACTTACGATTTCGAAAAAAACAATGCATGATCTCATTCTTGACAACTTGTTCTCTGATGAAAATACTCTCAGTTGATCTCATTAATTCAAAACCCTTGTCAGTTGTAGATCAGCAATCAAAACAAAATCAGGGGGTGAAGTCAATCTACTTTGATCTTCGAGATGGAAAGGACTTTGTGAAGCAATGGATCAGACAACTCTTCAAATATGCCGAGATGTTCTGAGAGGACAACTACTATGAAGACCCTGAAATACC